>JANSTT010019025.1:0-12352 GCA_026745375.1 Platyura marginata | reverse complement strand
CTGCTGCCACTTCGTGAAAAAAACACATTGAAATAAATTGGTCAATACCTTGAAACATTTTGCTTGTGCAGATACATCCCATAAACGTCGGAATCCGTGATTTACGATCAGAATTTGATCCCAAATTTACTAATTATTTTAATAATTTACAAGATTTCTTGCAAAAAAAAGTCACAGCAGCTTTTGATTTTTGGTTGTTTGACAGCTAAAAAAATCAAGAAAATGTTAATGTCAGAGAATAGTTTTTCGTCATACACGTTTTTTTTTGTAAAAGTGTGAAAATACTGCCATAAAAAATAAAAATAAATAAAATAAAATAATAATAAATAAAATAACCGATTTTGTATTTTTTGGCAGTACACTACTCCATAGATAACTTTACCGCCAGTAAAAAGTGAACTAACACAGATATCTGTCACTCTCTCACTAAATTTTAATTTGTATTTATATCCCGCTTTACCTATTTCTCTACAAATGTTTCACAATGTAAATTCAGCTTTATTTAATTCATTTAATTGAAAACCATTCAAACTCAACGAAAAGTTCATTGAAAACCATTCAAATTCAACTAAAAGTTAAAATTATTTGAAATAACAAAATTTTTTATAATAGAAAAAAAGAGCGTTTTTATTTGATTTGGAACGTAACCCTACTTTTTCTGTGGGTTCCTTGTCTCATATAAAGCGATTTGTATAACGCGGCATTTTTGTGGAACCTAACCTCCGCGGTATACGAGGATTACCTGTAGAATGAAAACAGGTAGCAATGAAATTGTTGTTGTTGCTTAAAATTCAATTAAATAAATTAATTAAATTATTACAATTAAAATCACATTTCTTACTCCCTATAAATTTATTTTTTAAACCTAAATGCATTAATAAATGCAAGCTATGTTAATAATCTTCTAATTAATAATGTTAACCAATTTATGAATAACAATTATTGCTATTACAAGTAAAGTAATATGATTTTCTTTTTATTTTATACTAATTATAGCGATGCAAAGAAGCAAAGAAAAAAAGTAAATTAAAATATACTTACCATGAAGTCGTCTTAAACAATATTTGATGCCGGTTGTAATGTGTGTACCTTTATAGGTGGAAGATGGAAGTGGTAATTTTGGATGTAACGGTAGAGCTTCTAGTGGATACAGTGAATGATAGTTGTCGATTTTTTGTGGTAAGTCTATTCAAAAGAGAAAAAAATGTGCAAATAATTATTATTGGATACTTCTTATTCTTGTGACATACCTTGATTTGGACTTGGATCGATAAGATTGGCTATTTCATTGCGAGTTTGGATATCGTTTCGCATTTCTTCGGGCATAAAAAATGCCGATGACAATTGTGTTCGTGATTGCATATTCACGATATTCGATGTTGGTCCAGGATAAACGTGCGCTTTAATTTGATATTTTAAATCAAAGTCTGATTGAAATTTGGTTGTATTACCCGAATGAGAGTAATTGTGATTTTGCGATGTATTATGTGAGGATAGACCACTTTCGGAACCAACAGAACTGTTTCCCTGACTGGAGGAGTGATTTGCCGATGCTGGATAAAAATATGTTGTACCGCCAACATTTTCCTAGAAATTTAAATTTCTCATCTAACAAACATTCCACAAAATGGACAAAATAACTTACTTGATGAATACCAGCAGTAACGGCAGCTGGTGGTGGTGGTGATGATTGCGGTGTTTGTTTTGGTGACTCACCATTACTAAGTGGTGAATCGCCTCGAAGTAAATTTCGTCCTATTTTTCAGGTGAAAATAAAAGAAAAACAAAAAAACAAAAATCGTAAATAACAATTTGTCAGCAAATGATATGGACGAACGGCCGAACCTTTAATAGGAGTTGCTGTATATGAATTAACACCTAATATGGGTGTACCGCTATTTGGTTTAACTGGTGTTACCCCACTTCCAATTAGAGATGAGTATGGTGAGAAAAAACTCGGCGATGAAGTTATTCGGGATGGAATAAATTCTGGAGATTGGGGTGTCACCTGAACAAATATTTTGTATATTGGAATGTATAATATGTATAGCAACTTACTTAAATAAGAAACTTATTAGTATGCTTAGTGCTTTACGCAAGCAATATTTTTAAAAAATTACAAAAAAGCATGACCAATGTAAATAAGGCAAAAAAAAAATTGTAATTCAAAAATTAACTGAAAAAATATATTTCAATAAAACTAAATTAAATTCTTCCAATAACGAATAACGAAGTAATTCCGATAGCACGATAATTCCCCGAAAAACAATTCCCCGAAAACGAAAAATCCTCGAAAAACAATTAAGTGTTCTAAAAAAGCACGAACTTTACAGTTATTTATATAAACAATCGAATACCGAATCAATCAAGAACATGAAATGATGAAACTTGGTATTGGATCATGCCAGAAACTAGAAAAAAGAAAATATTTTCAGAAAACGATCGCCGACTTAGATTAGATTAAAAATTGCGGCGATTTTTATTTTCGTGGAATTGTCGTTTTCGAGGAATTGTCGTGGAACCCATAATTCCATATAGGTAATGATGATATTCGGCCTTTTAATATTTGCGGATTATTTACTATATAATCGATTAATTAATTTGCACTCCTCCAACTAAAGATTTCAATTCTTCAAGAAAAATCAAATGTGAATCATGCCAAAGAAAGATAAAATTAACATATTTCCCTTAATGTAGACAAAATTATGATCTTAAAAATTGTGAAATCTGTGAATATTGACTAATCCAGTAAGTTTAGTAACATATGGAAAACATTTTTAAAATCTTATTTCACAATTCGTCATAAGAATACACAATTTGCAAATTTGGGAACAATATTTGCAAAATTTGTAATAACCATAAGGCAGTTTTACCGCTCGAGTACAATCCTAACAGGGTAAATTTATTTTTTTCTATCCTCACCATAGTGATTAATTTATACAGGTCGTTGAAGTTAAACATTGACCGGCAACAGTTTTGAAAAAAAAACTGGCATTTACCGAATATATGCTGAAAACATAATCCGAGTCATTAGCTCCCTAGAATCCCTAGAAATTTGAGATGAAATCAATTATTACAAATCATTATCTAATCACTCATTTATTCGAAGTTACGACATTGCATATCCCGCTAACGGTTTTCATTTGCTTTTACCACTGTTTCTAAAAAACGATGTTATTCAATATTTGTATCATCTAGACTAGAATCTAGATATTTGTAGCTTCTAGATCCTTTAAAATGAGAATTTTTATTATTGTTTCTAATAGCTCGAAATATTCATCCTAGAAAAAAAAATTGTATTCTCGTAAAATTTTAAATCGAAATACACATGCTCGTCCGTTAATGATCAAACTTCTGGTTAAATGACTTAAGGCTGAAATTTTGACTTCTTTTTAAGTACTCCTAGAAAAGAATGTATATTCTTTTTGGACCAAACACTTGGAACAATTTTTAGGGGAAATATGGGTTAAAATGTTACTTTGTGTATCTAATTTGAACAATAATTATTGACTTATTCGAAATATATCCGGAATAGGGAAAAAATGAGAAAAATTAGGGAATAAATAAAAAAAAAAAATTCAAATAAAAATCAATATAAAATAGTTGCAAGTTGGACATGTTTGAAAGTTGGGAACACCAATGTTTCGGTTGCCAAAGTAAAGTTTCTTATCACTTATCACTTTTCATGTGCATTTAGCGAAACAAGTCGCATTGCGTAGAGCTGTTCCAGGCGTAGTGTTAGCAAAGTGATTATAAAACTTTTTTTTTGAAATTGTTAGCGTTGTGAATAAAATGTTGTTATTCATCGGCTTGAAAAGCAATGTGGAAAAAATGTTCCATGACATTTTGAAAGTGGGTTCACGTTTGTAGGTTGGATATATGGCAGATCGACGACCGAGAAAAATTTTGCAACACATGCAAAAAGCTAGCCCATGCGTCGATATGCGACGAAGCTATTTTTTTTTTTGAGACTCGATATCTCAAATTTAAAAAAAACACCCAAAACGTTATTCTCATTTGAAAAATTATTAAAAAACTAACGCGCAGAAAAGTTTGTCTTTGTAATTACCTTTCGAACGGTGTGAAGCAGGTCGCGAAATTACAAATTTCTTAGCCACGAATAAAAACTAAGTACATATGTCCAACCTACAAGCTTTCCCCTATTTATTTTAAAAATACGATTTTTTCAATAAATTGCTGTTTTAAACTAATTAAGGTAAACGTATGTACATATACAGCGATACTTAAGAGGTTATTTATTTTTAAAAATCTGTAACTTTTTTATTTTTTTAAATTTATCAAACTTTTTTTAAAATATAATTTAAGTTCTCTTCTTAAAAATACAAAAAAATTATATACAAAAAAATATATAAATTAATTAATTATTTAAAAATGGTGTGCATTTAGTCGGTTACATATATCGCGGATATAGGAACGCGGTATATAAAATATGTCCATGTATCCGCGAATGAAGTTTTTATTAAAAAAAAAAATATTTGCTTATAAATAATGAAGTTTAAGTTATTTTATTAAAAATTTAGAATACCTATAATAAGATTAAAAAAAAAATTAACGTTTAAAAAATAATAATACGGAGACGCACTGAGCTTACTAACTTTTGACTACTTGCTTAACTAAACTGTAAAGAAAACAAACAATTTCACTTATATTCGTGACAAGTGAAATTAAATTTAATAAAACATATATTAAATATACTTATGTAAATATTTAAACTCAGCATTTTCGCGGATAAATAAAAGTAGCATTAAAATATTGGTATAGATTCGATTTTAGTTATTATTGTTATTTCCTTATTTTATGGATTTTACCGTTGGACACGCGGATATATGGACCTATCGCGGTATATGTACGTTTACCTTAAATGATTTTTTACCTTAAATGATTTATTAGTATGCACAATTGATGAAGAAATATACAACACAAAGAAAAGAGAAATAAAAGAATTATTTAGGCAAAGAAAAACTACTATTCGTCACATCGTCTTCAATTTATGATTCGTTTATTGTAAAATAGAACCACAATGGGTAAATAGATCTATAATAGGGTACTTCACGTTATTATATTGTATTGTACTTGTACCCACACAAAAAAAGATCGGCCTATATGTGCTCAAAGACCGAATAAATGGCTCAGTGAATTGAGTGGTTGCCTTTGGAGCGGGAGGTCCCGGGTTCAAGTCCGACTAGAGTAAAACATGAAAATCTTTAGCATTGCTTAAATGGCGGTGAAATAGCGAGCATATCTGTAAGGTTTCTGTGCTACATTTTCCCCCAAAAAAAAAGAGATCATCAGATCAATTGAGATAAATATAACTGGAGTACTATACAATAGGTCTAAGTAAAGGCCTCAGTGTAGGTGATTCATAAAAAATCACACTCCTATCAAAATCAAATCAAATCAATATGTGCTCAAGCTTCCAGTTCTACATTTTGGAGTAGCTCTAAATATTCAACTGTGCAATTGAAACTGCTTGCCTCCTTGGAACTTGGAACTCTACATAAACGTTATGATTACACATTAAGACCTCTGTTTCATTTTTTACGGCATATTTTTAGTAATAAGTAAAATAATTACTTGTAAGATTTATAATATGTACTAAGTATATAAAAAAGAGTTATATTGATTGACAATGTGAAACATTTCTAAGATCAAAAAAGAGTTCCTACTTAAAAAAAAATGCTTAAAAAAGTGTCGTGCACATTTTTATTTTTTTTTTTTAATTAAATATTTACTAAAATTCTACAACAAACGTAAAGTACCTATCAATATTAAACTAAGTACCAAAAATGAAACAAAGAAAAATATAATCATGCAGGAAATTATTTTTATTGTTAAATTTATGCTTTTGCTATGCTGGTGGTTACCTGAGTTTTCTTAATGGAAATAGGTGACTCAAGAGATATTTTGGATAAACCAGATGTAATGCCATATGTTGGTGTTGTGACATTTTGACGACTCTGTGAATTCAGTTATGAAACCCAAAACCATTTTTTTTTTAAATATTAGGTATATGTACACTTATTATATACACCAATAAAAACATTAAATGTACATTTATATGGAAATCATGCACACTTACCATATACGTTGCCAATTTACTTTCGGATGGTAATCCACTCGCTGGCGAATAGAATATTGGATCCATTCTGACGGATTCTGTGTGTGTAAAATTAATAAAAGAAAGAATAAAATTAGCAACAATTCAAAGGAATCTTATTTTGGAAAATATAATTTTTAATTTATACAAAATCGATATCGGATCATATCTGAGTACTGTATTTAATTTGAACAGATGTTTTACAATTACAAAATACAAACAAAGGTTGGGCGAGAGAGGTTGGGCGAGAGAGGTTGGGCGAGAGAGGTTGGGGTTTAAAATTTATAAGAGAACTTAAATATTTTAAAATTTCTTGTGAACATTCAACATTTTTTCAAAGCTAGAGCCTGATAAGATGAGGTATGGTACGGAAACTCTCATACCTGGATGGAAACCGAAAATCACGAGAATCTATTTTATCTATTGCCTCAGATCCGTATAAAATAAATAAAGGTGTAGTAGAGATGTATGTATTCGTATAATGGATGTAGAAAATAGGTTAGAAAGTTAATTGAAGTGAAAGTTTCTGGAATTTAACCATAAAGCACCAAACTTTTTTTGTAACACAAACGCAAAAGTTAGTCCAATGGACTCCGCATATAAATCCTATGAAAATAAAAGTGTTTGGACCGTTTCTTTACAAAAAATTTTATTTTATTTAGGTTACCGTGTTCAAACTTAAAAAATAATGGAAGAAAATGGAAAAAAAATTGGACTTTCACCAAACATCTTGGCCGTTTTTTTGGCGGTTTTTTAAAAAGAGACACAATTTTGAACTTTCTTAATACTAAAGATATGGTTTTGAAACTTTGCATTTTTATATTATTTGAAATTTCCAGCATTTTTTGCCAAATAAAATTTTTGGAAAAAGTTAACCCTGTAAGGCTCATACATTTTGAACAAAAAAGCGTTAACCAAAAATTTTCTGAAGGCTACTCACCTTTCTCAGAATTTAATTGTAAATCCTTTCGTAAATTTAAATTTTTAGAAAACGTTAACCCTTTAAGGTCCAAATGGTGTCTTTAAAGAGTTAACTTTTAAAATTAATGCACCAAAAATGTCAACCTGAACAAATTTAGTTGAATTTTAATTTTAAAAGTCATTCGTACAATTATTTTAAACTTTTATCCTCCTGAATAGAGACATCAACAACAGGAGTTCGTATAGAGAAAGAAATGCTGGCTCTTCTATACAAACCATTACAATTAAAAATTAAGTCTCTTTCTTATTGAAGTTAATATTGCTCATGTTTTGGTCTACGAGCGTCTAGCCCTTAGAGTATATAATCTACACAGGAAGTAACAAATGACAGAAAAAAAACGATTCATTCAAAAAGTCCAATTGTGGGATAGGCAGGGTTATACAATGGAACCGAAAGTGTTATTGCCCAAAAATATTTAAATGAGTCCAAACATTGTATTTTTATTCTATATTTAGTATTCCAGTAATTTATAATACTTAATCAACTCATTTTCAAAGAATAAATTAAAAATTCAAAATCAAACATTTTAATGTCGCAGGGTGTATAATTCGAAAAAAAAATCTCTGCTGACAATTTTAGAGAGTCGGTTTGCCTCATTAGGACTCGTTGCATGAAGGTTGCAACCAGTTAAATGGCAAATTTTAATCCCCCCCATACTGCTGTGCCCGATGTTGTGTGCGTATTTAATTTCATTATAGATATACGGCATAATCTGTCCTGTTTATATTGTATTGTCTAAGGCAAATTTTTGATTTTTGCGTAGTTTCATCAGAATCATTCAAAATCTGTGTAAATTCCGCTAGGTAGTGCAAAATATTCAACAAATTAATTAAATTTACCATTTGTTTACATTTGAAAAACAATCATGTCAGTGTGAGTGCATATGATACACTTTCAGGAATTCAGCAAAAGGTTAATGGTAAATGGGTTATATTGAAGAGCCAGCAGGAGGATGTACTATTTTCCATAAAATTAAAAGTAAAAAAATTATCACTTCCCTCTCTTAATTTGGACCCTTGGCAATGTCTAAAAGTATGTTTGATTTTCCTACATTTTCTCTATGTTTTACTTTTCAAGCTTAGTGGTCCCAATGTATAATCACCAATAATTTTTTTTCCAAATGCCGATAAACCAAATAGATGTGAATTCATTGTTTTTGTGTTTTTTTTAACGTGTTCTCCTGGCTTAGCTAACTTAGTCCTTTTTTAACTATTTTTGGCGTTGATCAATACGAATTATATATATATGACTTTTTTTTGCCGTCCGCAAAGGGTTAAGTCCAATGCCCCAATACTCTACCCTACCATAAGTGGTAATAATTAGTAAAATAAATATATATTTCATTTCTGTTATTTATTTGAAAGGTTCAACGAGTAGTCTAGGATCTACTTGTATTCTATGCCGTATGATATTTTCGTATAGAAATTTAGCAATATGTATGATCTTTAATGTTTTTATTAGTTTAATTCCTTGGTTATATTATGGTTCACTGCTACCCTTAACTTGAAACCTTGGCATTATTTAAACCGTATGAAATGACTGTTATAAACTATCAAAAAATTTAATATTTGTTCTTTGATAACCGAGATAATGATAAACCAATATATTACCTAACAACAAATCTATTTTCGAATTTAAAACTATTAATTTAATAACACCGGAAACACTACATTTACTCAAGCAAAACTCCTGGCGACATATACATATTACCTCTCGTGACCATTAAGTAAAAATCTTCATTTTGTATATGAAAAATAAAGAAAAAAACATGATGGTGGATTTCGGATACCCCCCAAGGAGTATCACTTATAAATGTGTATCCAAATCATCATCATCAACAACATTATCTTTCAAACCACAACCACCAACAAGAAAAGATTTCGAGGAAAATTCATTCAACCCATCGACAGTCAAGTGATTGATTAGGCAATACCACACTGACTCCTTCAAGTAGTATATTATTGTTAACGTGGATGGCGCGTATATCCGTCTCCTATGTATAAAAATGTACTGTATAGATTATAGAAGGTATTATATATGTACCGACGTGTATAATAACAACGAAAGCCAGCTGCTGCTGGTAAACATGGCGTCCATCGACACCGCGCTACTCTCTGAGTCTCTGACTCTGCTCATTTTATTGGAACAAAACAAAGGATACATACCTAACATACTGTGTACAGTACATCTATGTTGTTGTTGTATATCAAATGTTCATTAGCATTTAGTAATACCTAGATGGTTTCAATTAATGTTCATACAAATTCTAAATTTCTGGGCTCATTTTCATATAGAACTTCTGATAAATAAAATCTCTCATTGAATTTGTAGCAAGGACAAAGTAAGATGGTGAATGAACTGAACAATAATTTTGAAATCGAAAATTCGCAGATTAAGATAATAATTTGTCCTTTAAACTTAAAAATAGTTAGTATTTTGATATTAATCTTGGACCAAGGTTAAGAATTTAGTTCAAGTTAATCCAAATCAAATACAAAAAAAAAGTGTGATGATTTTTTTGGACTATATTTCTACGTGTGCAGAGAAATCGTGACGCAAAAGAAATGTAATTTTCATTTAGTACACACACACCACACATTCAACTGAAAAATAAAAAAATCGGTGTCGATATTGCGCAAAACAAAAACTGTTACCTGTTTGCTGAAAATTACTGTCGAAAAACATTGAACTGGTTGAATTAAAATGCTTTTCTCCATTTGATACCCGGAACAGTAGAGGGTATCAGTACACCTAGGCCATTGAAGTGTGGTGCGTTGGATTAACAAAAAAAAATTTAATAAAAAAGCAACAACACGGCAAATTGTTTTCTACCAACTGAATCAACACACTGGCGGGGGTACAGCGTCGCGATGCAATTTTGTTGGCACCAATAATAATACAAAATAAGAACGAAAAAAAAATAAATTTATAAAAATACACAATAAACAAAACGCTTTGTGTGCATAATAATTCACATTGACGCAAATCCGAAACTTTTTTTTTATATATACGTACACTTCGCTTTATGTATTTTATGTGCACGCACTTTTTTCTTGTGTGATTATATGGATCGCATATACGAACAATACGTTAAATTGGTAGAAATCGATAAATTAGCACCTTAAATGACCATCCGTTTATAAGTCTGTGCGATGGCAATTAAAACAAAACAATTTATTATTAGTATTTTGAGTTTTTAGTTAAATTATGGAGTAATAAAAGCACAAAAACCAAGTTCGTATGATTCGATAAACAGCTGTATGAGCCATTTTGAATTTTCATCATTTTCCGCAGACAGACGTGACAGTAGATAATTCTGGGTGGACTTGTTCGTTATTAAACCAATGCATTGTCCGAAGGGATTTGGTTTAAATAATTCAAATTTAATGAATCCCAAAATATTTTCAGTAAAACCTTGTTAATCCGGACAGACATTTTCAAACACAAAAAAAATAATATTAAATAATAAATTGAAATTGAATTGAGAGTCCGTATTAATAAGCCTAGCCCTAGACCTTCATGTTCTACACAAAATTGTATAACTTACATAATTAATCATGTAAGCAATTGACTTCTTTCTTATGGATTTATTTACCTTTTGCATTTCTTCAAGAATGAGATAACGTTATTATAACTACAGGTTGTTTAAATTATTTATCTACTTATTTTGTAATATATAATAAATATTATGTATAATATTATATATAAATAATATATTACATATAATATATTATTTATATATAATATTATACATAATATTTATTATATATTACAATTTATCTACTTATTTTTTAGGTAATTTGTTTTAATTCAGACTTTCATTCTAAAACAAATATGCAAATAATAAAGTGTAAGTGGAACCTACTCCACTATATTTCTATATTTATGACGTCAACAAATTTTAACTTGAATATTTTAATGCCAAGGTAGTGGCAATTACCAAGAAAATTGTACATATTTGTAACCCGTTATGATAGTTGTAATACCTGTGAAAAATGAAAGTCCGATTGTTATTGCAATTGTTATTAAGCTTTAAACATTTTCTTTTAATACATTATATATGTACGTAGTTAAAATTTTAAAACAGCAACAACTTTACCAAATAATAACATCTTGCCGTTATACAATTTCGTTATATTTTGCACTTCTAATTAGATACATCCTTCCAAACCGTCGTAAATAGACGAATTAGCCGCATTATCGAAGTATACGTTCATAAAGTAAAAATTTATGATGTGAGTTTGAAAAGTTTTCATACAAACATGAATAGTTCCAATTGCCCCTTGAAACGTTGAAAACTTGAAACCGAACTGCCACAATTAAATCAGAATACAGACAACAATTGAATGCAGGCAGAATGACATTTGACGATAGTAATAAAAATGTATTAGATTTACAAAGAGCGAGTTTCCCTCATAAGTCTCAATTTTGTAATGTTGCCAATTAAAACAATTCTCACTCTACAATTTAAAGGAGTATATTATTTCAAAGGAGTATTTGGGGAGTATAGACATTTTGGGAAGTATAAAAGCTTTTAAATGTGTATCATACTTCCCAAAAAAGTAAAGCCACCTTAGCAAAAAACAAAAACCAATATTATGTATAATACATGTAATATATTTTATATTGAAATGTTATTTTTAATTGCGTTCACTTTCGAAAGTACTACGTTCAATTAGAAAGTTTTTAAGTTTTCAACAGGAAATTAAAATATTTCATGTTTTCATGAAAACTTTTTAATAAATACTTTGAAAACTATTCACAGTGTGAATCTCCTGGCTAATAATTCCATACGATAAATAAAAATAAATAATTTAGTTAGTACGTAGATAAGCCGTGATTATTTAGTTTTAAGGGGCTGAACTTACGAACACCCATCTACGTAAACTTTGAAAATGCAAAACGAATAAATGTCTAACTTATTTACAAAAATGTATTTGGCTTCGTAATGTCATGGCTATAGTATTATTATTAGGTGCGTTTTCGTGGGAATCGTAGACCAAGTTTAGTCTTATGATCAACCAATTTTTTTTTACGTTGGTACCGCTGCAAACACTTTTGAATTATGTCAAAAAATATGAAAATAAAATGACGCACTTGTTTTCTGTTTATGTACATATACATTTGGTTTGTTACAAATATAATAGGTGCGTTTTCGTGGGAATGGTAGACCAGGTTTGGTGTTACGATCGACCGATTTTTTTTTTACGTTGGTACCGCTGCAAACACTTGAGTAATGTCAAAAAATATGA
>JANSTT010019024.1:0-12352 GCA_026745375.1 Platyura marginata | reverse complement strand
TTTATTAATAATTCACTTGTCTTCCTAATTCTCAATCTTTTTGCGATTTCAGATCAATTATATTCAAGTTTATTTTAAAATTAGTTACATAATTACAATTGCAATTTTCCAAAATTTTTTTTGTGAAATTTAATAGACTTGTCTCGATTCTTTTACATTCTCCTGCGCAGTACAGGTAGTCCTCCTACAACACGGTTTCCTACAAAAAGATTTCACTATAACATGATAATAAAAATGCGAAAATTCTCGTATAACACGGTAGTTTTACAATAGTCTCATACAACACGGAATTATCTTGGAACCAATCTATCGTGTTAGTTTAGTTTAGTTAGTGTGAGGGCGGGCGTCCTAAGGCGCCCGAAATTCAACCACCCGGCCTTAGATTCAAATTAACCTGCCAGAGAAAAACACTTTCATGTTTTACCCCAGTCGGACTTGAATTGATCGTGTTATAGAAGGTATAACTGTATTGATGTATCTCCTTGGGAGCGTTTTTTCTTCGTGAATAAAATCAATTCTTTAATAGAACTATCCAACTCTTAACGTATACTTGAGGAATTCGTGTCAATGGAAAATTTATGTTTCGTGGGCCAAATCATATTAGGTATATACTATAACAACTTTAGAATTCCTCCCATTATCACATAATTCTCTTCCACAGATTACAGATGCCTTATTTCACTGAAACTAATTTATTTAGTTAATCAAATTGCTCACTTATAACATCCAAAGGCTTAGCTGTCAATTTCAGAAACGTCGTACTTATTTACTGTTCATACAAATTAACACTATGGTCTAACTACATATATCTACCTAATTATCACATACATTTTAATACTTCCGTGTAAGTAGGAATATTTTAACACTAGAGACTTAACTGTAATCAATCATCATAAAGGAAAAAACATATAAATTAAAATTTTTGCTATCAGAATTTTTACTTGACCACAGATAATACGAATTTCGATAAATTTTAGCTCAAGTCTTTAAAGTGTTGTTTTAGTTAATGCTGACTTAGTAGTAGTTGGACTATAAACAGATGTGTGTAGAAGTTGTGTAGCGAGTTCTTTTTCTTTGAGTATTTTTTTTATTTGAATTTTTATTAAAACACAATAATATCCTTATTGCAGGATCACTAACGACGGCACCCAACATCAGGATCCAGTATTTTGCTAAAGGCTCATTGCTGGGCCCAATGCAACTGTGGACAAATCGCATAGGACGTGCTCCTAGGAAAAAGCGATAATAAAAGTATTTCTAATATAACAACAGCTAGAGAAACAAAATACCATCTTGAAGTGTTCTTGTGCTATTTTTTTTTTGTGCAGAAGAAGATAACATTTTTCAACTTTTTTTTTGTGCGGTAGCTGAAGTGCTTTGTTAGCATATTTTATTGTTATCTTAAGTGTTGTTTATTGTATGTTTGCGATTTTTATTGAATTTTATTATAAAAAAAAAAAGAAGTGCTTACTGCTCTGCTGAACGATATAAATAAAATACAGAAAAATGGGCGATAAAGGCAACCGCAATCATATGAGAAAGCTGTCGTTTCTGGGATTTGGGGTAAGTGTATTATATTTGAATTTGAAAACCTAAAATTTTAAATAAATTCCGGATTTCAAATAATTTAATAAAGAATGTCCACTCTTAAACAGATTAGATAAGATTTACAAAACTAGATTTTAAGCTTATTGAATTTCTAATGATGACAGCATGTGTGATCTGTGGTTTACCCAGATCCTGTAATATATTTTGGTCGGTGTTGGTACTTTTTCGCATCAACATTTAAATCAGGCCGTTGTCTATACCCTTTTCTGTATAAATTATTCAAATTGACAGATAATATAGAGCTTACCTGTTGGTAACCTTGTTTAACTTTAACTACATCCCCAGAGCTACCTCAACTCCATATTATAAACGATACGCCGCATACATGTAAACATCTAACCCACCTTCGGGTATAAAATATACGCAGAAACGAATGGCGCAAAATCTGTAACCTATTAACGAATATGAGAGCAACAAAAATTCCATACATTCCTAGGGTGTACTAACTATATTGAAGAAGCAACAACAACAAATTGAGAGAAAATTCTACCTAGTCTAGCGGGAAATAATATTCTCACATAACCTACCCCAAATTGATGTTAAATATGTCCAAGTCCATAGCAATTCGATGGGAAAATTAAACTTTACGAGCCATAATTTGGTTGTTTTTTAGATTTGAAAAAGTATTTTTCCAAGTATATTGAGTTGTCCGTCTGTTAGTTTTTTTCTTTTCTTTCCTTTTTACTATAATTGCTTTAACGGCAATAACAAGAAGTAAGCGGATAATTATATGAATAATGGAAAAATCGATTGCTTTATTATTCAGAGAGGGTGTATGGTATATTAGGGAAGTTCAAGGTCACGCGTTTATGGTTTTTTTATTCTCGGGCGTGGATATCGTGCGTATTTATGTAAGGAACACAAATAACAATCAACATTATTTTTGTTTTGTCCATCATGACCATAAAATTTGATTCTTATTTTATTTATGATTGAATTCTTATCATTATCATCTATATTGATAGATAGAAAGGTGACGATATAGCTTTTCAATTATATAACGATATTTCTATATACTAAATTTGAAATGAAAGGTGGGAACATGGCATTATTGATCGGAAGAATGACTTACTGTTTCAACAGTTATTATGTCAGTTGAATTACTAGTGGTTTTATCTCTAGACTACGATGCAAAAGGTCCAAAGTTTTCCAATCGACTTGTTGTGTCAATAATTTTTATTTTATCGTTTTAAATTTGACTTTCTCCCCAAATCTATATTTATCGTCAATGGTTACAAAATACAATTACACAGTTCAGTAAAGATTCTTTCAATTAATTTTGATATTATAGTTTAATTGTATGTCAATTATGGAGTTAGTTGGGGTTTTAATAAGTTACATAAAATCAATCATTTTTCTGAAGTTAATTCTTTACACTATGGTATCTTTGATTCAACTCATTATTCGATTCTAGTAGCAACTTCTTAAAAACACGAAAATGTACGATTAGGGAACGAGTGACTTTAAAGTGGTATGTACTCATCATTTAATAGAAATTGATTGAAATATGTGTAGAGTTTTTACTAAATATACAGTAGACTCTCGGTTATATTTACCTATTAAATGTCAGGGCTTGAAATATAAACGAGTTGTAAATATAACTGAGATTAAAAAAACAAAATCAGCTGGGAATTTGGAACTTCATTTTATATTTAATGACATTTTATCATTTTTTAAACATACATGGAATGCAGTTGTTGAACTCTCACATATCTAGGGTACACAGTCAATAAAACTCGGCACACTCCGGTGAGCTGGTCAGTAAACATGGGCATGTGAAATAAATATAGAACCAGGCGTAGAGACAGATATAGAGTACTATAGGATCGTGGTAATAGAGAGCCTATTGATGAAAAATCGGGATATTAAACCGGAGAACGCAGAAATTGCAACACGACAATTGCAGGAAGCTGATGAAGGAGTCCAAGTCTATTACTCACGAAAACAGTAGCTGTCCGTTTAAAAACTAAACATAAAATGCCAAAAAACAATGCAACTTTTTACTTTGCGACAAAAAAATAGAATTCTTGGAAATAACTACATCGTGTTCCAGTTCATGATGCAGAGCAACCCTAATATTTTTGATGATTTTTATAATAAACTTTAGTGACGGCCCTTGTATTCCAAATGCATTTTATACTGTCGCGCATATGTGTAAGTTGTAAATATAACAGAGAGAAAAATTTTGGTTAAAAAACTGAGTGAAAAATTGATTCGGTAAATATAACTTTAAATTTGTATACAACATTTTTGGTGTAAATATAACTAAGTATAAATATAACCGAGAGACTACTGTAATCTATTTATCAAGAGAATTAATTAATTTTATGGAATAGTGCCTTAAAGAAATTCATTTGTAGTATAAAAAGAGGTGTCATTTGAATCTTCCAATGATTTGATATGAGAAAAGACATGAATACGTATTTGGTGGTTTGTATTGTTTCATCAGACATGCGATATAAACTTATGTCAACAAAAGTAGCAATTTTTCAATGATAAATTATTTAGAAAAATAATCGCAGGATTATAGGAAAACTCATATCAAATAAATGTATCTATTGTAGTTCCCCTTTAATTAATTGGATTGTTTTTCTGGTACAATAAACATGATTCAAAAAAATTTCCGTATAATATTTATTATACTTGTTTTTTGATAATAATTTCCGATATTTGTAGCAAATTATAAGTAGCCTGTAATAGTGTAATCTATGATCAGATAAATAATATCAGATAAATAATATTCGATTGTCTACTCTTTTATTTATTAGAGAAACATATAACAATACCTATCATTACAATTATATTTTATACTTATTTTAGAAATTGTTATATGTTGACATAAATCGATAAGATTTGCGTAGGTACATACTTAAGTCACGTGTGATAAGACATGTGAATTTAAGTGACAATTTGTGGTACAAGAACATTGATTGTCGATATTGAAGTTAATTAGTTGAAAATGCTTGTTCAATATTGTTTAATATTGTTTTTTTAATTTTAATTGTTTTAATAATTATTAATGTGACATTCATAGGGTGCCTTCGCATCAACATCTTATCTATTTATTATTGTTATTTCATCATTTGAATTTGTATTACGATTACGTACAACCATACGTTTATTAAGTCAGTTTTAAAGTCAATCTTGATATAAATTACGCAAGAGTAGTCCGCTTTTTTATCCCTCCCCCCCAATTGATCACTCACAAATTGTGTAAAATGAATATTAATTAATTAAGTTTGCACATTGCATCTGAAATACTATGCATCACCAAGGATATTATCGAAAACCGATAATATATCGAATACGATATCATTGAAAATTTAAATATTAAATGTTGTTTTTTTCTATGTTATTGAACTTTTAGATGTTAAAGTATTTATTGAAAATATTGTCATGCATATATCGTGTGTACCTATACTATCAAAAATATTCAAATATATTATCCTTCTCTGGGATACTATTCAGCAAGAAGTGACCAAGTGAATAAATGAAAAAAAATCGAAATATTATTATATTTTTACTGCTTTCGAAAATATACATATATGTACATTGTACATATTTTTTCGACAATGTTTGACAAAAAAAAACCTTTTTATCAATTATTTATATACCCAAGATATGTACGTACATATGTACATTACCCATTATCTACAGTAAAACAAAAAGTATATGCCCTACGAGAACCAAATGTGTTTTTAGAGTAATTGTGACCTAAAAAACTCAAATCTTATGTCAGAAAAATTTCAAAAATAACTTATAGAAAGAAGTATCTACACGTAAAGGTTTTTTTTTACCCCACTTACCGAAGGGGGATGAAGAGCGGGTGTATAGCCAAACGACTAAAGACTAAACTATATTACAATAACAATTTTTACTGTCAAATCTATGGTTAATAGCAACAAAAAAAAATTAAAATAAATATACTAAAAAAAATTACGTAACGTCTTTATTGATAGTTAAATGTGTTCAGCAAAGACCCTTTAAAAAAACCGTAATCTAATTCTATTTATCGAATCGACCATATCTAATATAAATTACGTCCAATTAAGTCTACAATGTAATTTTAACTCTACTATCGAAAAAAATAAGTAATTTGAAAATATTTTAATTAAATATAAACAACTTAAAGGATATTAATATAAACAATTTTTTAAATCCATTTGATAAGAATCCGCGTGTATATACTACGTGCTTAACTTTTCATTTAAAGGTCAAACTTTGAATTATTTTTCGATATCGATATAAGTAATTGTTGCAAATACTTTTCAAATCCACATAATCTAATATATTAAACCATTTCATATTTTTAATTTTTATATGATAATGAATTTGTTACAATGAAGGTGTGTATAGGTAGTTAAAGACAGAGTTTGATTCAATGTTCAATGATGATACTGTCATATCGTTGTAAACATCAAAAATCCATTAGGTTTTTATAAATTTATTATAGCTAACGAAGAGGGGTATATTATATACCCAGAGGGGTATATAATATACACCACGCCGATAGAATCGTATATACATATGTTGTTGTTTTTTTTGTCATTCACCTACGGCCTACGCTAATGCCAACACAATAAAAATGCCTATTAAAAGTTCATTTATTTAGACGTAGTTATTATTTTATTTTATGATATTATGTAGCTTAACATAGCTGATGTGTGATAGCGGTACAAGCTTTATAAATTCTAAAATTAACGTTGATTTAAGGCTCTCCTTTTCATATTAGATTTTTATTGTGCGGGGTATTTGCGGATGTGGTCCTGTTATGCCTGAACCCTTGACATCAGTCGTCCTCGGTTTTAATCCCTTATCAATTTCTGTTCAGAAAAATTAATTTCGTTAGCATTTCAAAGGGCAATAATAATTTATTTATGTTTTCTAAAACACTTAATTTCGTTTTCATGAGGGGGTTGGGGGGTGGGCGAATAAATGAATTCAATTTTGCCCTTGCCTTTCTTAGATTTAGAAAAATAACGGGAATGAGAATACAGAATAAAGACAAAACGTATAAACTGGAATTGCTCTATATATCACAGCATCAAAATCACTTAACAGGGATTCTAAATATGCGGAATTTATTTTACTCATCTCAATTTCATTATCATGGATGAGGGGGAGGAATGTTCAGAAGCCTATAACTATTTGTATTATATGGATAGGTATATTTATTGCCTTGTGTTCTATTTACCCTTTAACCTGTTTTTTTGGTATTTTTCTTTTGTAACAAAAACAAAAACATTTTCGGTGAAAATGAGCAGAATACAACTTTTGCTATGCGCGCTGAGAGCCTATACCTACAGACAATATAATATACCGCACACAACACATGCAGAGCATATTGCGTACGGTAGAGAAACCAAAAGCACAGCAGCACCATATACATACAAAGTGGTTGAAAAATTATTACCCCAAGCTCCAGACGAGCCTTGTCAGTTGCAGGTTCAGTATCGTTTGGATTGTGTGAATTTCTTTATTAGGTTTTAAGGTTTAAAAGTGATCTCTGTAATGTGAATCAAATGACTGCCCATTCCACCATCAAAATTGTATGAGTATTTTTGTTGTGAATTTGTAAGGTAAATTGAGGTTCTAAAGGTTCGTTTAAATCTGTGATAAAATGAAGTGCTTTAAAGTGGAATAAAAACTATCGAACTATCTAAAATTATATAAGTTATGACCATTTTTGTTATTATCTACATTTATAAATTGATTAAAATACATGTTCGGTGAAAAACTATCCTTCACCCTTAAACAGTATTTATTTAGCGGTTCATTTTGTCCGAGTGTTCATCATAATACTCGATAATAGCAAACAAAGCAATAAAGTTAAAATTTGTGCAGTACAGTAGGTACATGCTCAGAAACTTTATATAATTCAAAAATAACATAATTTTCCCATAAATATGAAAAGACGAAAAAAATTTGTGTAAAAGCATTTTTTGTTTGGGTTTAACCTTCAAAAGTAAAAATTGCAAGTGTCATAACATATAGTCCAAGCAGACGATCAAGCGCACGAAAGATCATCGAGCCAACCAACCATTTTGTTATCATCAGCGAGGCAACTTTAAACATTTTTTATACTGGGTATGATTAAACAAAGCTCATTAGACGAATCCATCAAACATGAAAATGATCATCAGCATTGTAGCTCCACTACATCAGATACCAATAATCATCAAAGCATTAGTACCGCCAATCAAAAACAGAAATCTTCTGGTCAATTCAAAAAATTCACCATAAAAGTAATCGAATGGATTCGAAATTCATTAGCGCTCGGCAAAAATGAGGTGGGAATGATATTCATTAAATGTTATGCTTGTATGTGTTTCTGTTTATGTATAGGTAAAACATAGTACATATTTTAATTAGGAATATTTTTTTTTTAAAGAAAAATCATCATTATTACAATCACTTTCTTCATGTCTTAGTGATTAAATTGTATGGGATGAGAATCATAAGGTTACAGAAGGCAGAGCATTCAACTCCTCACGATTTTAGCTCAATAAACATCATTTAGGTCCAATAATTAACGTTCAAGTGTAACCAATTCCGAACCATTCTTAATACATATCACATAGACTTAAAAGGGGGGGTTACCACTTCAACCGATGCAAGTTCTTCTGAAAGCATTGATCAATCAATGTTTAATGACAAGAAAGAATTTTCTCTTCACAAGAATATTTTTCTTTTTGGTTAAGTCATCTTTAAGAACAGACAACTACTGAAACATATTTCTATCTCCATTCAGGAATCTTTACATTTGAATGAAGAACATTCTTTTTAAATTCCTCATTCGATATAAAGTAGTTGTTCTTGTTGGGAACCATGTCTCTATTTCGTATTTGATCTATATTTCAAAGTCTTATGTATCTGTCGCCTTCCCGTCTGAAATTTTCCATCCTAATAGCAGATTTAAGCCAAAGGTTCTAAGATTGCTCAAAAGAATAGCTGCAATTAATGTTAAATCATAAATTATGTGTTCATAAATTATTTGTCATCCAGACCAAAAATAGTGATGGTTTGTATAAACCTTTCAAATGCAAAGAAAAACTAACTAAACCAATTTATTATTTTAAATAAAAATTGAAGATTTCAATTAATCATTCGTATACTCAATGGGTTATTGAACTACATTCTTAAATCTTTTGACAACCAATTACACCATCTATCGATTGTTAGATTTGAATTTAATGGAGACGTTTTGTTTTTAATTACATACATATATTGATTCTATAGTACGTGCACTTGTCCCCACACACGCTGTGTGTCTACAATCTACACTACGAAAAAAAAAGATGTTTTTGTTGATTAGTAATCATTATAGAATACAAACCAATTCTATTAATCGTAACCGTTAGTCATATTGTTACAACATTATTATTGTTATTATTATTATTATTATTATATTGTTGTTATTATCATCTGAATCACTTGTGATGATTTTGAAATTGCGCATTGCTTTAATTAAGATCGATTAATTTCAATTTATTTCCAGTAATTTTTAAGATTTTTTTTAACAATCAGAAAATTGATTTATTTGTAAATATGTATGCATCTTAATTGTGTTTATGATGTCTATCGAATGTGGGTCTTAAATATTTTGTATTTAAATCATACCAGGGGAGGAGTTAAAAATGTGTAATTACTTGACTAGCAAAATTTAGTTATTTTTATAAATTTCATCATAATATTATCATTTTGTGTGGATGGATAATTACGTCATGAACAAGCATGTAAACATATCATGCGCAGGATTCGCTGATCATAAGTAGAAACGGTGAATTTATCTTGGGTATGCATTATGCAACTATTAAACAGGTGGGAATTCATTGTATAAATCCAATACTCTTTTCAATTCATTATTTCAACAACGATGATTTTTCTGAAATACTTTTTTCGTAAAGTTAACCTTAAACATATACAAAATTTCAAAATATTTATGCGACGAATTTTAAAATAAAACTAAATTTAAAAATTGCATCTTCGCGAACAAATAAGTTGAGAATATAAAAAAATACAGTGTTAGAAAAACAAAAAAAAATAATCAAAACTTTATTCATTTTGTTTTAAGAACCATGGAATTTCGTTTTGATTTCGGATTTTGATACAAAACGAAATCATTTTTTCGGTATTAATAAGTTATTCTTAAAAATATTGCTAAAAATGTAACTCTTTGGAATTTAATCTACTTACCAGTTGCAAACATTATATCGTCGGTCTAGAAATCAAACCACATATCAACCATTTTTTCCAATATCTAATTTTTTGTTATTAGATCACATTGTTATCGATTAAATAGTAGATTTTTGAAAATGTGGTTGATACTTGATTTGCTTTCTAGGCTGACGATATTTCAAAATTAGATATTGTAAAATTGCTATTAATTACAACAATCAAAATTTTAATTTTGCTAATTGGCAGCAACAACGATTACTCAAAAATTGATTGACATATCGTAGTCAGATTTGTATGTACAGTACATAAATTGAAAATTGTTTGGCGGGTTGCATATATACAATTATATGTACCTACATATATTATGCATTACATAAGTAGGTAAAGATTTTAGTTTTTTTATAAATAGATCTAGTTCTAGGTAAACAAAAAAAAATTTGAAAAACAAAATCTAAACGAAAAATGAAATTTTAATTTATCGTTTCGGTTACAAATAACGTAATGAAGAAATTTCAAAATATCGTTTCGGTTACGAAATGTTATAGCAAAATATTTTTGTTTTTTCGGTTTTATTTAATATTCGAACACTGAATAAACTGAATAACTAAAAAATCCTCAAAAAAAACCGTTTTTTTACGTCATTAGTTCTTAATTACTACAAGAATACATTTTATTTTATGGAACACGACGCACTACCTTGCACAAATAGTTCATTTTTTCGAACATTTTCCATAACAAAATCTACTAAATGACAAATAAAATAGATTATTTTATGGATATTTTTAGAATAAACGAGAATAAATAAAAATCGTACACGTGTCACATAATATCAATCGGCAGCCAGTAGTTTCACTTCTTCTGCTCATTTTTCAACATAACAAAATTATTATTTCTCATGGAAATAAATTGATTAAATAGAACGAGAACATTATTTAAAAAAAAAAAAAAATAAATGCACCCAAGGGCTATATTTGCTGTCAGTTATTTTTACTATACTGTTTGATTAAAACCGAAGTGGGACGGGCGCACATCAAATAACAAATTGAAGTATAAAACAAGGTTCTTTTGCTTCTTTTTTTTTTTTTTAATTAACTAAAGAATAATTAAACAAGAAATAACACCATATCTATATATTATGGATATCTATACTGTGACATATGATCTGGTTATTGCTTCTACTCTGCTACCAGCAACCAGTCTCCTTCATATGTATCTATAGATGTAATGTATGTACCTACATGCAATTAAAATTGGAAACAATCTATTACTTGAGTTATTATTAAATTGCTTTAGCTATAGGTCGTTATTTGATTTTTTTTTGTTAAATTCACCCAGTGAGGCTACTTCACAAAATATAACGCTCTATTTGTAGGAATTTAGGGTCTATACAGTTTTTTTCGCTTTTCTTACTCTCAATGGAAATATTATTTAACAGAACTATTTTAAAAAAATTTAGTTTAAAATATTTGTACTTTATTCAATTTTTGATTTCAAGCAAGTCCAGGCGTCATACAACGCGGTACTTGTATAACAGAGATTTTCTACAACGCGGTTTAAAAATTGCGAACGTCCCTTGTACAATGTGGGTGCAGTATAAAAAAGTCTTTAAATTTCCAAATTTTGATTTTATTGAAATAAATATTTTCTTTAAAAATGAAGGGAAATATTTTCTTTAAAAATGAAGGGATGAAGGGTAGTATGTGCAGTTGAATGTTTTTTTAAATTTTTGGTCTTTTTTAATAATTGAAAAAATAGCACTTTTATTAGATTTGGATTTGGACCGTAACCCTACTTTTTCTATGGGTTCCTTGCCTAAACTCCACCCCCCCCTGGTTGAGCATTACGTAATTTAATAGACGGTCCCATACTTTCGGTAGCGTCAGAACATTGAACACTTGTATGCAATAATTAACACTTGCATGCAAGTATTTAACGTCAGTCAATGCAATACCACCACAACCATTTTGTTAAATCAAGGAAGTTCTACATTTATTTAATCGATGTTTGAAATTTTGGAATAAAATATTTACATAAATGCGAATCGAATAGAAGACCATTTCTGCAAGAAAGAAAAAGCTGGTGGAAACCTCACGGTGCCAGTAAGAGATTTTACGAAATTTAATTCAGCTTTATATGTAGTAGTGCCTACCCTTGATTTGAATGTTCAGCAACAAAATATTTTTCTTGGACTTATGCAATCCTATGACTAATAAATCCTTCTATATGTAGCATATATCAATAGTTTGAGATTCGATTGTAACTCCAGTAATTTTAATTACATTGAATTCCATTTTTACACGATAGACACGTTCCCGATAAGTACCTACATTTAAAACCAGTAAAGAAGAAAAAATTGGCTACGCCGATTATAATATACCCGTATGCATACTTGTTTATTATTTCCAACTTTGTAGCGCCATAACGGTATTTCGTGGAACTTTTTAGTTTATGAATGAAATCTTCATTTTTTTTATTCTCTATCATTTTCATCATATTATTTTTTTCCGTAATCTAAATACTTTTCGAGTAAATGATTAAAAATCCTAGAAATTCAATAAAATTGATT
>JANSTT010019023.1:0-12357 GCA_026745375.1 Platyura marginata | reverse complement strand
ATTAACTTAACTGCTTAAAATTAAATTTAAATTTAGTTACCTACTAAATTACTTAACGCGTGGAAACCGGCCTTTAGACCAATTTGAACTTATTATTAATTATTAACAATTTCATTTTTAATTTGGACACCATTCCGAACAGTGACGTAGCGTAAGTTTTATTTTTGCCTATGCAAAGACAAAGTACCATTGGAATTCGAGTTATACAAGTACCGCGTTATAGTTACGAGGGACGCCTGTACCTACAACAAAATAAATAAGCTTTGTTGTTTTTCATTTTTCTTTTTTTCACTCCGATTATTAAGCTTTGTTAAAGTAGGGACTGAAACTTTTGGATTGCATCTATTGTGTAGTTTAAATAAAATAATGTCCAAAAATAATATAAAATTGATTGCCACGCCATATCGGTAGGATGTGCAACTTTTTGGTCTATTAAAGAAATCTTTATTTATACATTCTCTTTCATTTTTGTCATATTCATTTTCTATTAAAAATATATTTTATATAAATGATTAATATATATACTAGCCCAAAGTATAATTAATTGTATGTACCACTTTACACACACAGGGACAATTATTAAGTAATTTAAACCAAATCAAAACAAATTTTAAATTTATTACCAACAAATTTACTTTGACTCTATTTGCTACTTAACCACTTAACATCAATCAACACAGACTTGTTGAACATCTTTCAATTCGCTTAACAAAATGTAGAACCAACATTTTATGAATATCTATCGAAGAGAAAAAAAAATATTAGCAGTGACCCTAGTTGCCCTAGTTGCCCTAGTTATGAATACATACATATGCATATGGCGAAATAGGTAAACTTTGAAGGCATCCGTACCTATAGGAAAGGATATATAATTTAATTAAATAAACATGAAATATTTTTGAAAAGACGTCCGCTACTGTAATTTTACTTTTCATCTAAATGTGTCAAATCCCTTCAAAATGGATATAAAAAGAGACTTTTTGAAAAGTTAACCAAATCAACCAGACACATAGATATTACATATACATACATAGAAAAGGACTAGTTTTTTCTAAATTCAATTTGATGGATCATAAAAAATTTAGTATTTCTTGTTGTTAGTTGTAACTTCTAAGGTATACAAACGTTCAAAAATGTTATCCTTCCCAAAGGTAACGTAAAAAAATGTCCATATTATGATTGTATTTCTGTAGGTATAGTGTTATTGTAATAATATGTACGATTGTACGTATATGGTGGTCTGACTTACAAGAGATTTTTTCATTAATTTTAATTTTTATATTTGATTGTCAAAAAAAAACAACATCGAATAAAACATTAAAATTGAACATAAATAACATAATTTATTTTGTGGTTCTGTTGTTTTGATTGTACTTTATATTAGCATAAAAATATGGATATTCTTTTTTAAATGGAGATAACTATTATAAAAGTTCATAGGTATACTTTAAGACGTTTAAAGAGGCTTAAAAAATTAAAAAAAATTCAAAATCACTATTTGCAACTTTCCCGCACTGTAGGCCATATCAATTTCAATAAAAGTCCATTTCGATCCACCCCAACATACAGTTGATATACATATTATGAAATGACCTCGCACGGTCTACAAAGATCAGTCGTTCTGTTCGTCAATTTATTATCCTAAAGGAAGCGGTAGCCTCTATAACCACTTCGTGTTGGCCAAACTACTATAATTTGGTTCAAGATAATGAAATTCATTATTCATTTTCTGGATTTAAATTTAAACGATCATATTGATCTTGATCGTTAGAAAATGTTATAACAAAACTGCAAACTAAAGAAACTACAAATTAGACTTTCTTGAAACATAGTGGGTGCGTTGTTTGGACATTTTTTCATTATTTTACCTCCTTTAACGGATTTGTGCTAGTCTAGTTTTATATTATACCTAAAACTTACATTTACCGGACATTATAATCGTTATACATACATATATGTACATTGTACATACACATTACACACTACAAAAACTTTTCCTATTCTCTAGTTTTGTTCTCATATAATGGGCAATAAAATACGACATCCATAAAAATAGACGCTGCAATAAAATTGTAGGTTAGTAACTCGGTTAGTAAACTATTTTCATGCAAATACAAAAAGAAACATTTTTGTTCTGTTGGTCAAATTTTATTCAAAAAATTTACTGCATTTTCTAGCCGTATTTTGGTGGAACAAAATATTTCGATACAGCCATAAAAAATCTATGATTTTTTCAGAAAATTTTTTTTTTTTTGGTTATTATTTTCTACGTAATATAAAGTAAAGTCCTATGTGCTATAGGTATATACATTATATAAACAGTTTATAACAACATGTAGGTAGTATATTATAGTCTTTATATATGGATAGCTTCCATATATGTATGCCGACACATTTTCATACATATTAGGTAGGTCCTTTGAAGCATTTTATACTCTACACTTTTCGTATATATTATGGATAGAAAAAACATTTTGTAACTTTGATGAGAAGCCAAGGAAAAACCATTTTTGCATTTTCCAGGTAAATATCGATGATATACGCTAACACGGCAAAGTTTTAATTTGTTTTACATCATAGATATATGTAGAGTAGATGTATATGTACGTATAGATCTACAGTATACATTTTTTGTTTAATATCTTCTAAAAAAACACAGTTTTTTTTTTTTTTTTTAATTAAATACCGGTTTTAATTTTCAACCGATTTACACCTTGCGGTTTTAATTGAATGGCGTCAATTGCTTTTGTTTTCACATTTATCTGCTATCTCTGTGGTCGCCATTTAGTTTTTCCATACTGACAGAATAGCACCTTTTTAAAGGCTTGCCGAAACACTTTATTAAAAATTGTATAAAATATTGGATTTACCATTGAGCTGGCATAGCCCAACCATGTAACCACATCAAATACCCAAGGGCTCATATTTTCTTCACACGTCCGACACAGTGAGGGTAACAAATTGAGCACAAAAAATGGTGCCCATAATATCACAAATGTAAAAAACACAACACCGAGCACTTTTGTCGCTTTCTGCTCTAAACGTATTATTCGACCGTGTCGCGATGAATTTCTGGAGATAACACTGGAATTACGTGAATGATGCGATCGGATGGTTGTGTTCCGTTGCAGCAGACACGGCGACGATGGTGCTTTACCGCTTTTATTAATTAAACTGCTACTGTCACCATTTATGATGTTATTGTGATTGCGTAGCGTTGCCGAACGGCGTAACGGTGACGTTGAGCCGGTCACTTTTGTTGGTGTCAATAGTAGTGAGGTTCGGGTGCTACCTAAACTGGATCCCCTACGTTGATTTCGTCTTGTATCCCATGTCACAACTGAATTGGATTTTGTGTAACTGAGTTTTCTTACCGGAGGCGTTTGCGGCACAGGAAGTAATTGTACTGTACTTTTCGATGGTGATGTTGCTGTTGTTGGCGTTACTATTGACATTGATACTGAATCGACAATCGAGAGATTGTGTGCTGTAGGATCATGTATAGTGCTGGAATTGGTACGAAAACTGCTTGATGTAGAGATAATCTTCACTTCAGTTGGTTTCAGAATATTGTGATGTTTTGTTTCGCCAAAATATGGACATGTACATGGTGGTGGCAAATCGAATACTTCCTTTTCGCTGTACTCATTTTCATATTTTTCGGCTTTTCTCTTTTTGGATTCTTTTTTTCTGGATATCACATTTTCACTGCCATCCGAATTCGGTATAATACGCGGAAGACTGTTGTATCGTTTTCTGGAAAATGGTGGCGGTGTATCGGATCGTTTGCCGGCGGCGTTCCAAGTTGTGTGAGATGCTCGGCGATTTGTTCTTGTTTGTGTTTGTGGTGGTGGTGGTGGCGGTGTTGATCTGAAATCGATAAAATATTCTTATCAAATCACAATTTCATGGTATTAATTGGAAAAATGGCAATTAGCGTTGATAATCAAAATTCAACTGAGTGTGACTAAGAAAAATGTACCTACTCCTTCTGCACTCCAGAATATTTTTTTTTCTTTTGTATATTCAGTTTCACTACGACTGCGCCACGGAAAATTTTAATGCCTAATAAATGGGACTTGATAACAATTATTTGTAATTTAATTGAGTTCCTGTTTCATTTATGGCTTTGTATATAAGCAGCGTTCAATTAACAATGAATTTCTGGATATACCAGCTAACTGTCCTTTGTAAACAATATTAATGAATGCTTTTTGTTTTTTCATATTGAGGGGTTAACAAATTATGTTTAAATATTTATGTTTTGATATTTAGGGTTATTGCTTAAGATAAATAACATAAAATGGTTAATTTAAGATTTAATTATAATATATAAGACAATTGGCTTTTAAGTATGATTTCTTTGAGATGGATAACTTGTAAAAGTGTGATTGTGCGGAAAGTTTGAAGTAAATCTTATAATTATATATATTAATCTAATGTAGATCTTGGTTTTTGATATATATTGTAATGTAGATTGATTAGATTTTGCGAGAGGCTGGACTTTTACAATTCCATAGAATTGCGATCTTTTTACGGATCTATTGTACTGTACCTAATATGTATTCAAATATCCAATGGCCATCAAGACAAAAGAAATTTGAAAATATATGGCAAATAATTTACAAAAGCGCCAGCTTAAAGAAAAATCAAATCTAACTTTTTTGTATGTTTAATATTTTTTAATCTTTCGAAATCTGTTATCAGTTAAGAGTGTATGTTTGCGGTTGAAATTAGAAAAATAAAATCGCCAATTTAAAAATGTTTTGGCAATTTTCAATTATTTAGCTTTCGCAATCTTTAAAATTTTCAATGCCAACCCCTTCCAATTGCAATTAATTTGCCATTTTTAAATAAAAATCATTTTAAAAATTTGAAAAAACAGAATTTAATTTTAGGCACCTACACATACGTACATATATTGATATATTACATATACATATATACTTTACTTAACATATTTCTTCTTGAAAATTACCCCATTCTGTTACCCCATGTCTTAGAATGACATTTTATTTTAGTTGTGGGATTCGTGAAAATATTACATAGAAATAAGGTATGTATATAGTAGAAGAACGTAGATTTAGGCAAAAATATCTATCTGTATTCTATAAGGAAGGAAAAGTAAGGTAAGGCACCTCGAGCATAATAATTTTTGTACAATGAAGAATTTACTATGCTTAAGTTGTCTCTCAAGTTATTTTATGCTTTTCTTGCTTTTTTTTTTCTTTTTTTTTATTATTATTATTAAAATTATGCTATGTACTTAAAACAACACTCTAGCAATTAAAATTCTATATACCTACATGACAAAAGTGTTTTTGAATTCATTCGACATACAATATGTTTAAACTAAAATAATTTCTGACACGACACTACAGAATTAATTTATCAGTCCATAAATTACTGAATCATAGAATTTTAATGAGAAACATTACCGTAGTGCTGTTGTTCATTCAGTTCTAATTTATATTATGGATATATTTAATAGTATCTACCCTATATTCGTATTATATACCCAGCAACAATGTAGGGATTGTTGAATTTCATATATAAATTTGAAGTATGGAGAACATATGTAGAACATTCTATTCTACTATACATATATGTATAACGCACTTGGTTTTGTATGCTGATGTCGACAATATGTTTCAAGTTAGCAAAGTATAGTTTTATTATAATTTTGTGTATAACGTAATAGATTAAATAATATGATATCAACCCTTTTTTGAAATTAGACGTTTACATTGATATACATACATATGTTGTACATACATACACATTTATTACTTATTATTTTAGCCTCTTTCTTCTATTCCTTACATAAATCTCAGTCTCGATGGAGTTTAAAATATTTTTCTTCAAATAGGCATTTACCTTCTTATCTTATAAATAATAGACCAAGACCCCGATTTGCGTTGTTAATTGGTTCAACAGAAAGCCGACGCAAATCGAAATAATCTATTACATAGTATATAGGACATAGGACTATATGACTTCTTTTAATGGGTCTAATCTAAAAAAATAACATGATGAAAACTGGGTAAATGAGCCAAATTGAAACGCACAATGATTAAAAAGAAAAAAAGTAATTTTTAATTCAATGCTACGCATAAACGACTCAAATCTATGTCACAGTAAAGATATAAATATATATATATATATATGTATATATATATATATATGTATATGTATTAATGATGTTTTACCATATCTTATTTTCAGATATTTTATTAATAAGTAGATAAATACCTGTAGGCTCTACCTACATATGTACATGCACAATAATATAATAACATGTAGGTAGCATGTAGAAGTAAATATACATATACACAATTATACGTATATATATATAATATTTTTATTTTTGAAAACATTTTAAATTGACTTAACATAATAAGGTGAAAGGAAATGGGAATACTGTGACCTTAAAACGGGTTTTATGCGAAATTTTATAAGCTTTAAGGATATGTTACTCTGTATTATAAAAGTCTAACATGTCGCCAACTCATTATTTATTTGTATTTATTTTGATGTTTTGGAATTATGGACACTGTTTATAATATGACTTTTAAAGTCGATTTACCAAAAATAGTAAAATCCGTTTAGTACATGAAGTGACGATGTGTATAAAACATTGAGTAGGGATTCAGATATAGTTCTAATTGAGTGCATAAAAAGAAGACGACGTTTATAAAAAAAATATATGAAAAACGATACTTATGGCTCTTCTCGACTGCAACGTATTTAGTATCACGTAATCCTGTGACGTCCCTCTACAATTATAGTATAATGATTTGTTATTAAATCTAATTCTATTCCTAAAAATATATCCCTGCACCATCCATTGATGAGCTCAAGTTCGTTGAGCAAGGAAAAGTACGGCCAACGAGGCGATCGAGGAGAAAACTAAGCGGACCGAGAGTGCTCTACGAACCGGAGAGCAGTGTAAACGCTCGCGCACGTATTTAAAAGTATTACAATTTTCAATATATATACATCCGATATTAATGAAATTAATCTTTTAAAAATATCTTTGTTATTTTTAAAAAAATATTTTACCTACCCACAAAAAAAAATTCAATAAAAAAAAAATTAATTAAATGTACAAAACCAAATTTAATCTACATAATTCTCTGTCTCCAATGTGCATTTCAAAAAATATAAATCCAGAAATAAAAACGTTGATTCCATAATAATAAAACCGCAATAAAATTACATTTTGTTTTAACATAACTGTCGGCTGAAAACAGAATAATCCTCATACTAATCTCCAGCAAATGAATAAACTTTCCAAAATGCCATTAGCCATAATAATAACACAAAAAGCACTTTATAGGTGTAATAGGGGTGCGAAAAAATGTACACATAGATACACTAGCGCCTACATACTATTTCTACCTACAATTTTATTCAATGCAATAACAGTTCGTGGGCGTTCTGTTTTAGGCTTATCCATAATATTCATCCCATTTATATATGTAGTAAAAATATAAATGTCAAATAAGAACATCATCTAATTTAAAATGAATGTTATTATAGGTACCTACTATTTTTTTTTTTTTTTTACCTAACTTTGGAAGATATCTACAGCTACACCTACGTACTAAGGCTTATATATTTGATTAAAAATAATAGACAATAGCAATTAATTTTACGTTGGCCATAATTCCATTGATTGTTCAAGAAAAGAATTATGCGAACACATACATAGATAGATAGTTTATAAAAGAACATTCAATGGTTCTAAGTTATCGTTGCCATATATCTACCATCGTAATTTTATGGAAGCATGTTAAAGAGCACTTTATTCATAAAATCCCTGCCCACAGTAATTCGAATTTAATGCTTGAAGAATAATAAAAATCCCATAAAAATGTTTTAACCATCATTTGATTGAATTGCGTAAATGGATAATCCCTTACGTTTTGCCCATTCATTGAAGCCATAGAAAATTTTGATAATGGTTCTGAATGAAGTCCAGAATAAAATGAACTATCTATGTATTGTAATATCTAATAGTAAAGTATAGAAACGATTAGAACGGTCAATTAAGATGGCACAAAATATCCATGTGGGTGGTGCGTATTGCAATAAAATTAAAAAGTTTTCCGAATTTCTTAAGGCTATAAAGTTGTTAATTTTCTGAAAGTTTTTCTTTGCTTTTAACAGCGATAAGATCGATTAGAGGCATACCTATATATTTAAGAACACAAGGTGTTGAATAGCTACTATACTGTCAGAGTCAGTGTACAATGTAGGTCCCACGAGAATTTAACAATACATAGTAATAATAGTTAGATAACAGATTATTGAGGACACAACCACAGGCCCACTTATGCCAATTAGAATATAAAATTAAAGTGGAGTGTGATTCATTCAAGCCGATTGGGCCCTTTGTCACATGATCTCAATTGTCATATGACAACCTCTGTTTTTGTGACAAAATAGAGCGCTTGAAGTGATTTCTTTTTTTGTTGTTGATTTTTTTTCAAAAACCGTTCAAATGTCCGCCATGTCACCGAAATTATTTAAACATTGCCTTACTTTTGAAAAATAACATTTATTAGACTGTTTTTATGGGCAGTTCTCTAGTCGGTCTACATTTTACCTACTGGCCACCGACCAAATGGTAATACTGGACGAAAACTAATTGATCGAAATAGTAAATTTCTTTCTAATCAAGTGTAAGTCACTGATTTTTAAAACTGTTCACTTAATTGAGACTTAAATTGCACATTTAAGTGGTTTTAACATTAAAGCTTAGTGGTTCCACTGTGGAACCACCAATAAATAATTTGTTTTCAAATGCCGATGAACCAAATGGATGCAAATTCATTGTGTTTATGTTCAGTTTGAACGCATTTGCCTGCCTTAGCTAATTTAGGTCGCTTTTTACACATACATACATGATTTATATATATAGATGTCATAGATGAGTTTAATTTTTCTTCAATATCAAAAGTTTTTAAGTAATCGGAAAACAAATCACATAATTCATATATTGGTGACTCCTGTTCTACACTGTCAATTACGTTTTCTTTAGGCATGCAAATAGAAGTTTTTAAGCAATTAAAACTTTCCATGCGGGTATGTATGTGTAGTAGGTATGTATCTATGTACGTACATATGTATGTACTTATTATATGATAAAATTTAGAGTGAGTTTAGAATTAATTCAAGAATTATACATATATGTAAATAACCAGGCACTTTTACACCTCTACATATTAATTATACATTAATGTAGTACATATATGTAATTATGTAAAATTATTTTCACTAAAAAATAAAAAAAATTAAAAAATCAAATAGGTAGTAAAAAAGATCAAATGAATTTTTAAATTAATAAAAGGATTTGATTTTGACTACTGAAATAATTCATAAAATTACAGTAAGACAAACATCCCTTTTGGCTTTTACGTCGTAACTTTAGCCGAAGTATACTTTGAACCGGAAACTTGAAATTAAACAAGAGGGAGAGATTTTTGATAATTTATGGCGCTGCTTAAGTTTTAACCCGTCACACTACCCAAAAATTCTTAACTTTTATTTGTCATCTTCGTATTTTTTTTTATTTTTTTTTTTATTAAAGGTCTCGTCCCTATTGTGGACGAGATTAATTAAAAGAGGACATTAATATTAATTTTGTTTTTGTGATGTTAAAATATAGGACTAAAGTAGAAGTTTGTATAATTTACGATTACAAACATTTAAAATTATGAGTGTAAATTATGGATTCAGAGTTTGTTGATTTAGGTGTATAATAAAATGTTTTACAATAGAGATTTTGGTAACTTTTCGCGGTCAAAACATATACTTAATCGTTTGACATCAATTTTAATTAGTTTTTATTGTTTTTTTATTGATATAAATAACAGGCTATTATAATAAATGTTCATATTTTCTTATGCCTACACAGAACATTTTTTAAAGGAGACTATGAGACCGTAGGGAAACAACTACAACGTTGAGTATATCTGTTTCGAGTTAGAGTTAGAGAGGATTTAGTATTAGTTCAATTATCATCATGCCATAAACATTAATCATTTTTTTTTTACTGCAAGGACAAACACAAACAAACAATTATTTTAAAATTAAACATTGTAAATCTTATCTGGGGATTGAATTTAGGAAAACATTCTTTCAAAAATGCTTTGAAACAATTTTAAATCAATTCAACTGACAGATAATCGTGTGATGCAACTGATGCACACCAACAAATGATTTATTTTTAAATCAGATTACTGCCACATGAATTTATATGTATGTATGTGTCAGTAAAATTAATAATCCCCACTAAGAAGAACGAAAACACCTTAAGTAAATTAAATTAATACTTAAATTATTTTAATTACTGGACACTTTAATGTTAATTTACTGTTCTTTTTCCGAAACACGTCTGGACTATTTATAAACTCAATCGCAAATTAGAGACGATGAAAAACTGCCCTCAATTTAAAATAAGAGCTTAATTTTATTAGTTCATCCAAAAAAGGGTCTACTTTCTGGAACATTTTGTAGATTAAGTTAATTTGTTATAAGATTCTTATTAGTGCGTAATATATAAATTGTTCATTTTCAAAATATACAGCAAGTTGTTCAAGCCCAACATAGCCAATTCTTTTCCAAAGATTTTATATATTGCCGCTCAATCTATGGCAAAGCTTTTAGCATAAATTAACTCCCATCCAATTAGATGGCAGCGAACAGTCAGTCGAAAGGGGTTATTTCGAATAATGTACAATTTATCCATGTCTCGTGACGGTATTGCTATATACCGTTACGTCATAGTTTATGAGAAACTTCAATTATTTTAACGTGTTCAAAAGTGAACGGATCCGTAGCTAGTTACATATATATTATTTAAATTTGCAGAAAGCCATCTATTTATAAACCTCTCTGAAGGTTTCACCCGTGTACCATATAATTATAATCCTTTATTGTTTGGGATTTACCTCGAATACAAATATACCAATACCAATGATATTTATCCATATGGATATAGAACAGAAATATCATTTGGTTCAATATGTCACTCAATAGTTATGGATATACGTTCCGTATAAACTATAAAGAGAATTAGAAGATTGTGTCCACGGTTAGAGTTAATAAAGCTACACTAAAAGCTAAATAGGGGTACACATACATACATACATACATGCATACATAAATACATAGAATTTCCTAATGTTAGTAAGAAAACTTTTAGAGTATAGGTGATAAAGTTAAACATAAACAGTCTACTTTCTACAGCATTAGGACAATAATTTGCAGCCCATTTCTTTTAAGTGAGAGAGTATTGTTGATAAAGGAAGTTGGGATATTTTTTTTTATCTTTACTATACATATATTTAAGACTAATATTGTCTCTTACATAAAAAGGATAAGTGAAATTTAATAAATAACTGGCTTTATTGCTTTCTTTGAAATATATTTAAGCAGATCATTAACATTTCTCTTTGAAGGTATTATTAATATAAGATATTAATGACTTATAGAAATCATATTAATAACATTGTGCTTGAAACAATCTCTCTTAAGTATATTATGTCAGTAAGTTAAAAAGAGCGCAATATTTTTCATGTAATAATTAATAATGAAATAAATTTATTTATACCCAAACCCTCCTTTACCCAATATTTTAATAACTCTATGCACTCCGTAGGCGTCATAGTTCATTTATTAGACGTAAATATATGCAAAAATCGTTGATCTTAAAATTATAGATCGTTGATCTTAAAATTGTAGTGTAGTGTATGTAACAATTAGTTAATTATATTGAGTAAATTAAATACAAATGAGTCTAGGCCCTAGGGTATACTCATTTGTATTTGTATTTGTATACTAGGGTAGACTCTAGGGTATACTCATACGTTCGGCATAGCTAATTATTCCTTCTTTACTTGGTTTTTAATAAATTGTGTAATACGTACCTACTTATTATGTATATTTTCATTTATGATGAAATTTATTACATAAGTGCACTAAAGTATTAATAAAACGAAGAAATAATAACAATCATGAAAAGGATAAATACGAAAGCGAAAATTTAATTTTGTTTCTTTGATGCACGAGAAAGGATTTATTGCATCAAAGAGAAATTATCTTTTACAATATTTTCTGCTCTTTGCAAAAGGGCAACTGATTGTGCCAGGATTATTTCAGAAAATCTTTTATAAGCATATATTTTACAATTTTCTTGATTCAAGGATAATATATAGATATGTTTGTATGGATATTATAATCCTGGAATATGGATAGATGGTACCTACCTACATATTGTAGCCTTAGATATTCCTCGTTTAATTAAAACCCCGAGTTCACTTCAATCAATTTAACTTTAATATTTAAAAA
>JANSTT010019022.1:0-12363 GCA_026745375.1 Platyura marginata | reverse complement strand
CAATGGTGTTGAAATTTTTTTTCTACGATGTGTATTAAGGGGCGTTACAAACTCCGTACCAAAGTTATAATACCCTTTGATTAACATCATACGGATATAAAAAAAGAAGAGAAGCGTTCTAGCATTACATGTGTTTTTTAAATATTGCATTGTCCAATTATAATTTTTTTTGCACGGATTTTCAGATTTTACAACATAAATAGATAAATTTAGTTCATGTTTTTTCAAGAAGCATAACTGTAGAACACATCCTCAATTTTACTATTACATATATCTCAATTATACAGCATATCTTTCTTTACACGTTTTATTTTAACATGGTTGTGGAACGTATCTACTGTGTAAAAAAAGTTGGGTGTAAATGTTAAAAAATGTAATAGGAATTTACATTTTCTTTTCAGCTAATTTTAATAAAATTACGTATAAATAGACAAAAGAGTTCTATATCAATAAATTTGTAAAATTTATTTTAATCTAAAATTTAATTTTCATTACATCAATAATTTAAACTGAAGAGAATTTTACATGTCGCGACAGCAAAATTTAATGATCGTCTAACCTTGTTTAAGGGCCATTGATATAATCCTATTCATAACATCAAATTTAATGCAATTAGATTTATCTGAACGTGACAGTTTTGGAATTTGTTGATAAATATTCATGAATCGGAATTGTGTAGTGTAATGAACATCCTCTTAAACATAACCTGGCTCTTTGAAATTCGCAATGAAATTTTTCCGTTATTCTCATTCGTGGAACGATTTTCAAAATACTTTTAACACATATTAAAGTAATATTGCAACACTTGGTATCATTCAAATCATGATTGATGGATTATTACATCTTTGCGTAACTATCCAATGGAGTAGAGAAATCCTTTCATAAGGTGATTTATTGTTATTGTATTACATCTGTTAGTATAGTATACTGAAAGTTGAATTTCCAAAGAAGTTCGAGTCCCTAGGCAACTAGTCTTTATGCCCATTTGACTTATCTTTGCTTCCATACTGTATATGAAATATAAAAGAGAAGCGGTTTTTCGTATTTTCTTCACGAATTGAAAGTTTTGCAACAAAAAAATGCAATAAAAATGTTGGTCACTGGGATCGCAAGCTCGCTCGCTCGAACGCGTTGAGCTAGAATCTTAATTTTTTTTTTTTGATTGGATGAAATACATATGTATGTCGTGGGCGGCGCGGATTATAAATGGACAAAATTCTCTCATCACTTCGACCCCCTCCCTTACAAATTTAAATAACGTTTTTTTTCGTGTTTTCTTCCACTAAATGGCAGAATTAAAAAAAAATTGTTTATACATAAAAGTTTTTGTTATTTGTAGGCCATATGGGAGTGAAATAAGTAATTTGTTAACTTTTATAGTAAAATTCAATAAAATGGCAATTTTTTCACAATTTTTATATTAAATATTGTGAATACAAAATATTCTATTTTGCATAAAAGGAGGTTAATTTTTTGATCTACGGTTAACCCTTATAGGACCCACCAGTCTAAATTACTTTAAAGCATCCATTTTCTTACAATTCTTACAAGAAATTGAATAAGGATAAAGGAAGTGAGGGTTAGTTTAGTATGGAAGCCGTGTTAGCTTTATTTAGCAGCCTTTCTTTATATAAGCCTTTCTTTTATGACTCACCTACACAGAACTTAACCTAGGCCTATTGTATATTGCTTCAGTTACATTTTTTGAGATGACGAGATCTATTTTTGTGAAAAACTCTTGAGGTGTTCTTTTTACGGAAACCTTACAAATGCTCGCTATTTTACAGACATTTTTGATCATTGCTATTTTTTGAAATAATTGCCATTATTAAACAGTTTAATTCAACCACCCGGCCTAAGACTGAAATCAACATACCAGAGAAAAACACTAATGTTTCACCCCAATCGGTCTTGAATCCGGAACCTTTCACTCCACAGGAAACAACTCTATCCACTGAGCCATTTGGTCGGTAATTACATTTGTTAGTAAAATATAAAGTTTAGAGTGGAGTGAATTTGTTGTTATTTCAACATTCAACTTTTAGTTAAAGTTTATTAAAAGTACAAACCATTTTTATAGTCGGCACATGTAAGTAGGTCCTTATTAGTAATTTTCTATCAAGCGTTTGTAAGAAAACGAGACAGATTCGATACTTAATCTTTGGATTAATATAATTAGCTTCTACTATTTTAAGCACGAAAACAATAACGCAAGATTTGGAACCAACAATCGTTTTAAAACAATTGAAATCCTTCAGATAACCTTTGTCCTTCAATAACCAATAAAATGAAAAAAGTATTCAGCAATTTACCACATTCTAAACTCTAGAATAAAAAAGGAGGGTGTGCGTGTTCAGAATTTAATGCTTTTATTGCACACTTCACCTTTATACATATATTTTGTTCCAACATGTTTTCTCTATTATATGTACGTACATAGGTACATAACATACATATATGTATGTACAATATATTCTGTATATCGCAATTATATGTATATATGTATGTTCTTAACCCTAAGAATATCTCTTCTGAACCAGAAGACACTTTTGTCACACTAATTTTAGGTGTCTTATTGCAAAGCTTTTTCAAATCGTTTTTTTCCTTTTCATATATATATATATATAATCGGTGATTGTTTTCTTAATTGCGAGTGGACCAATCGGTATCAATAGGTAAAAATTTGACATCCTTATTATTTCTGTTAGTAAATAAATCGTAATGGTACGTATTATATGTACTCGTACAATAAAACCAGATTTGTGTTGTATATATGTAGGTATAGAAAGTTTTTGTATGTTTTGCAATGTCAGGAATTTAGTATAGGCAGAAATGTCAATATCACTTCTTTTTTATGATCTAAAAGATTCTTTCTATTCAAGATAATTAAATACAGATAAGTAATGTTTTTCTTAAAGAAATAAATGAGAATTTCGTATGATTACTGTACCCTGGTTCGATGAGATATTTTTCATCACTATGCTCATTCCATATAGTGAGAAAATATCTCATTGAACCGAAATCGGTCTACTGTAAAAAGGAAAATATAGTGTGTCCAGTACTTATAACAAAAACAATTGAAAATTATGTAGTAACTACTGGAATGATTATAATGAGTTTGTAAGACAAGACTATCGAATTTTATTAGAACCGATTTTATAAAACGTTGAATTCAACTTTTTTATTTTGGTGTACCATTTTTCTGCACATTTTTTCAACATTTTTATTTTAATATTTTTAATTTTTTAATTTATTAATATAATTAAAGAATAACACACAATAACTGTTATCCAAAATATTTGTGTCATATAGAAATTTACCAATCCTCTTATGGAATGGAATCAATAATAAATTAAATTTGGTTTTTCGACTAAAGTGCATCTCAATATATGTGTAAGAGTATTCGCCATTGCATTTAACTGTAGTAATTATAAAGTTGTAATTATATAATGTATATTATGGTTCAAAATCAAAAAATACCTTTGGATCGATTGAGAATGAAACAGAAGCTGTATGAAAATGTTAACTATTTCGAAAGAGGTGAAGTTTGGCGAACAGCGTAAATACCCTATTATGCCCATAATACACTTTTTATCCGTCAATACGTCAAAGCTACTATATGTACTTTATATTTATTGTCACTCTATTGACATCCCAAACCAATTCAAATTTTCTATAAAATTATTTTCCTCTTTAACTTACTTTTTCTTTCTGCTCTCATGTAGCGTAAAGTTTACCTATCCATTTTTATGTCATATATACATATATATGTATACAACCTACATATAGGCGGCTGTATCTCTTCTGTTTTAAAAATGAAATATCTTCAAAAATACTCAAAGAACTTTTGCTAAGTCAGTAATTTTCATAATGACAAAAAAAAAGAATAAATGATTGTACACTAGAATGTCTGTATAGAACATACCTCCTACAATTCTATATACATATGTATATTTAGGTATGTACATACATATAGACGCGAGTACCATGCCTATACGAAAAGTTGTTGAACACAAAAAAGCTTTTAGAATACAGCCGAAAGAGCATACACATAAGTATGAGTTATTTACAAAGCTTCAAAATTTTTGGCTTTATTTTCCACCACCGTGTTGCATTACAAAAGTCGAGACAGGGTGAATAACCTGTTAAAACCTGGGACAATTAAGCACCAGGATTTGAGTTAGTAATTAGTGAAATTATTATTTAACATATACGAGTGCGGATGCTATAAAATGTGGGACGAGTACATTTCATTACCTGGGTATCATTGCGTTATATCTAGAGATAGGGGTGTAAAGTTTGTATATGTTTTATGTTTTGTTTATTTACCAGCAATAGAGTGCAATTAAATGGAACATGCATATAGCTTCTCATACTCTCGGTATCATATCCATTACATTACACCAGAGATAATAGGATATTTTGTATAAGGGTCACACTTACCTACTGTATTAGGGTAGAGTTTTACAATTGTATATACATACATATACGCAGGATATGTACGTACATATGTACATAAATATGGTCCGGTCAGCTAGGGAAAAATGTCTATATAAAATATAACCAATGTCTAATGGAATTACGGTTTAGTTTAGTTTCCTCGAGGACTTATGATCGTTAATTAGAAAAATTTCAAAAGATTGGTACAATTGTTAACAATTGCGGAAATTAATGTCTAATACTACATGATTATGCCCAATACTGCGGCATACATACTTACGTGAAAACGGGACAATGTGCTCCTTGTGTTTAGTATGTGTATAAACCTTAAATTGTTGTGCAAAATTTTAATTTCTGTGGCCAAAAGTCATAGTGGCTTAAGTGATTTTAAGTTGCATTTTCAATAGAATCGACTTCTTCATCGTCCCATCTTTTATTTTGTCCTTTTCGGATATTTTTTAGCAAATTACACATTAAAAACCAATTGATTTGATTATTTTAAAATTTATTTTTTTATTTTTTTTTGTAATAATGGCCTAGAAAATCCTTTAAAATCAATAAAAATTTTAAATCACAACGTTTTATTTATATAATCATTTACATATCAAATCATATCATATACAATAAAAAAAAACTTGTTTAATTTCATTTAAACTTTTCTACTGAAAACTTGCAATTTTACAGATAACCCACTATTACATTTGGCCACTGATTTAGTTTTCATACAATAATTGTCCTTGTTATACAGAAAAGCAAAACTACTTCGTAATAAGTAGTTACAATTTTCATACCCGTATGATGTTAATCAAAAGGTATTATAATTTTGGTACGGAGTTTGTAACGCCCCTAATATTTATCGTAGAAAAAAAAATGAAGATTTCATTATTAGACCAAAAAGTTCCTGGACCTGTCGTTATCGCGCTGCAATCAATTTTATATTATTTCTAGGGTTTTTAATTTTTTCTATTTAATTTACTCAATACAGTGGAAACTTATTAATCCGGACAGGCATTAAAAATAAACGCTACTAAAAAGCTAAATTGCAGGTGTGAAACTCTTGCAAACTACACATTTATCGCGCTTGTATTGTTTTTGTGAGAGAGTGCGTGAATGTACTTGTACAAGTTACTTAAATCTTCATTTCGCATGCGAATCATTTCTTGTGGCTTTTCTTATAAGGTAATTTTATTTATTGTGATTTAAGTGTTAAGTGATGCAGGTTAGCTATTTCTTCACTCATTTTTTATGTAATTTGTTTTAATTAGGACTGTCATTAATCCGAACAACCTAGAGCCTAGAGCCATAATTAGTCCGGATTAACGAGGTTCTACTGTATATATTTGTTGTACAGACAAAATATAAACGGACAAATTCGTAGATAATTCAATTATTTCTACTTTACAGGTTTTATAAAATTTGATCTGATGTATTCTCAGAGAATTTAACTTTATTTGGTTTACCCAAACTCTCTATAATATTGGCTAGATACTTTTAAAAAAATAAAAATAAAAAAATAAATTAGTATTATTGTAATGTTCATTTAAATTTTATAAATACAAGATGGATTACAACAAAAAGGATATTGCGTAGAAAATACTTAAATTATATAATATTAATTAAATTGAAAACAGAAATAAATCTGTACTTGTCTTACGAACATGAACTGGCATTTGTGATAAAATTTAAGCCGCTCAGTTCACACCACACCTTTAAAAAGTGAAAAATTATGCTTATTAATCAAAATGTTCCACGTCATACATTTGAAGCTCTGGTAAAATGATACGACAAAATGCACTCGGAGATAGTAATTTATTTTGCTGAAATGAAATCATAAAACAATGTCATATGGCTGTAGGTAGGCAGATAGATTTGTTATAGAATGAAATACGAACGTTCGTACACAATAATACAATATTCACCCAGTACCAGCACGTATGAAATCAAGGTTTTATGTATCATGTCGTGTTTATGTGGCGTAAAATAAGAGTAATGTTTCTTTTCTCACTTTTTCTATTATATTTATTCTGAATTATTGTTTTGTCTCACAGTGGTATATATGTATGTATATCCTTTACAATATTATGCATATATGTAGCTAATATACCTACACACCACACACACAAACAAACACAAACACACACACATACATGTTATTTAATATTTTCAAAAGAGAAAAAGAAATTAATTCCCACGTACTTAAACATAAATATTACTTTTGATGTAAACCTAAACGTGTAATTAAATGTATAAATTATTCTAATGTATGCCACATTTATATTGTTATTATCGTCGTTAACCTCCTGTATAAACTACTTAGGTCTTATTTACCCTAAATTACATTTTATGTACAACTTTACACAGGCTGATGCAAAAGATCTGTAGCTTCTGCAATCCACATATCGGAGCGTGTAAAAATGGATTTTAGTTTAAAATCAACAACCTTGAAGCAGCAAAAAAAATCGTCTCGAATAAAATTTAGAAAAGCGTACAAAATTCTCCCGAGATAAAATACTTATTTTTGGAAAATATAATATTGTATGCTTGTAGGTGGAATTTTGTTCGTTCTGTAGTTACATTTGTACTAAGATACCAACCTTGCTATTCCTTACCTGTGAATCTTAAGAGAGATCATACCTAATTAATAATTATATTACAAGAACGAATAACAAAAAAAATTGGAAGTACAATTTTCTTAGATCAATATTAAAATTAATGAGACTACTCGACATTTATACTTAAACGTAATGGTACCTGAAAACATTAGGTGCTTTGATGATAACAAAGAGATCTATTAAATTATCATACTTATTAATTTGTAGTCTAATTTTAGAATATACCAAGTGAATATCAAGCAAAGGGGGTAACAATGAACAACACTCAATTGAATAATCAATTAATAGACTAATGTCAGAAACCTTTCTACACGTAAAATTACTTTCATACTGACTTACTCGTAAATATATCAAATTATTGTAAATTATATTTTCCTAATTTCCATCTAATTTGTTAACGCCAAAGGAAATGTTAGTGCTCATAAATAATTTGTGCGCTTCGTACTTCAAAGTGCATGACACTTCTTCTTGAAATATACCAGAGAACTATAAATATATCTATTTTAGTGTCTGGTTGTACGTCTGGGTGTTAATGAATTTGTGAAAACGCCACTCCAAATTGTAACTGTAATTATTATTCTCTTTTTCCATGTACCTACAACTGTATACTCTGAATCAGTTTATGAAGCCCTTTGATGTTTTTCCTGATGCCGGTGTGGTACACACAAGACAAACAGCCCAAAATAAAATTGCTGACATTGTTCGAAAACTTCATACACCTAAGTTTTGAGCATATACTCATCAGATAGGTATAGGAGCTTAAATATGGTATGTCGCATAAAATCCATATATGTATGTAGTAGAAGTAGGAGTATGAGTAGATACGAGTATAACTGCTACTATGTAGTATGTAGTACTTGGTAGATACATATAAGTATATATACTAAAAGGAAATTAAATTGTTGGAAAGATTGTGGTGATATTATTGGAGCATAAATCTAAATGTTGTCGTAATTACTCAGTTAAATTAATTCTATTTTCAGATTTTGTTTTTTTTTTTTTTTTTTGTTGAAACAAACGATGTATGAAAATAATCTTGATTCAAATAAATGGATAATTTAGTTTAGTTTGACGTTGATAGCTGATTGTGTTTTTAATGATTTGAATTTAGAATATGGCCTAACTTTTATCTTTCCTTCACGTCTTAATCTTCTTCATTTTAGGTTTTTACTTTTTAGCAACGTTATGATAGTTTTTTTTTTTATTTAAAGAATTTTAAATTTTAATTTTTTTTCATAAAGTTTATTAAATTAAAAGAATTACATATTTTTTTATACACATTTTATGCCACGATTTCGATCTGAAAAAAACAACTTAACCGTAACTTTTTTATTATAGTTTTTTTTTATGTATTATTAAATTGAGTTTAGTTTTTAGTTTTAGTTTTAGGTTTTGATCCAATTCCTAGCCTAAGCTTGAATAAAATATAATGAGACCAAGTTTGCAGAAATATGTTTGATGGAATTCTAAAATTACCAAAAATTAAAAATGCATTCGTCACTTTGGATTCGAATTTTAAAGACATCACTATTTATTTTTCTATTATGTTATGACATAATTGATGACAGGGCCGGTTTTAAATATTTAGCCGCCTGTGTGCAATTATTATTTCACCGCCCCCCTATTTAGTAAATAAAATTATTAAATACAAGTCATAAATATAATACGAAAATAGATTTTTTATTATATAACAAAAAATAATTGTCAATATGGTAGAGGGTGTGCAGTGTGCACACAGTGCTGCACAAATTTGAAATATCTCAAAAAATCTTTAATGTTGTGGTCAACAGTGAAATATAATTATGCCTTAATATTGCAATAACTGAAGTTCTCAAGTATTCAAAAACAAAATAGAAAAACTTAAGAAATATAATTTAAGTTTTCAGTAATCCAGTACATAAGTATTTCATAGTCGATAGAATAAAAATAGATTTTGGCCGCCCGTGTGCGATGCACAACTTGCACATAAGGCAGAACCAGCCCTGATTAAAAATAGGCATTGGTTATATGTAAATAACGATTATTATCAAAGAATCCTGCAATTTACGTTGTTATAGCGTCAATCGGCTATATATCCGATTTTTCAATAAAGGTTATCCAATTTTCAAAATAATTAGTGACACAAAAAATACTAGTTATAGTATCACTCAAAACTACTTAATATTTATAGCTAATATTTATGAAGATCAATTAATATTTTACATTCCTTGAAAAATGAATCATCGATATATTTTTACACAAAAACAAGAATAACGTGATGCGAGTGTGCAAAAATGTGATTGGTTTGACCATCATATCATAATATCCAGATATAAAATTCATTTTACACTAAAAAATCGTCGTTTTATAACCGATCTCTTATTCACATACAGATCGCCCATCTCTTGTATATATACAGGCCACCCAAATTCAAGAAATCGTCGTTATGTGCGGCGTCATTATGATATTATGAACCATATTCACTGTAATTAATTACGTATGTACATGTAGAATGTACATACATACATACATATGCATTTACGTAAATCTACATATTATAATGCCATCAATTACTGAAAGAAAAGTTAAGTTAAGTTCAATACATATTGCTTAAAAAATACTCCATACTACATATTATACGCAGGACCGTTTTAGCATCGTCGTAGGCCATATAGGCACTTTTGCATATAAACTGTATTTGTGAGCCCATTCAATTTAATCTCCAATTTTTACATTATTTTTGAATTTTATATCAAATGTTGACTATCCTCAAATTTCTAATAAATACAATAGTTTTATGATTTATAGTGCAAGTACTATATAGTAACTATTTGGATTGATTTCCAAAAAGTAAAATTAAATGTCCCTGATTAACGTTTTATTCTGGAATTTGATGTAATTTTTAAGATTGTCACCTATTTTGTCAGTGTTTACTATTGATGGGCTATTGTCCTCTTTGGCGAAAGTAGTGATCACATAAACCAATTTAAAAACCAGTAAAGTCTTCTTTTTGGCTACGGCGATTATAATATACCCGTATGAGTACTGCCCTATATTTCGTTCGATTTGCTCCAAAAACAATAGAGATCTTACTCTAAGTCTACCTGCTGTCAAAATTTCAGCTTCAGCCGTTTAGCCAGAGTCAGACGGCGGACAGACGGTCAGACGAACCTGGATATTTCGACTTAGAACTTCACGAGAAAAACAATGGTGTTAAAAAAAAAATTCAACGATGAGGCTTTACAAACTCCGTACCAAAGTTATAAAATACCTTTGATTAACATCATACGGGTATAATTAGCAGAATTTCATTTAATTATCTTTAATTCTAATGTCAGCTTTTTAGGTAATGATTAGAAAAATGACATGACGTTACAAATAAAACTGCATTCTGCTTAAAATTTCATTTTTAGACTTTTGTGCCCACTGTGCCTATTAAATCATACGGCCCTGATTATACGAATACATACATACATGTATAGCAAATGATCAATGAACGCTCTTGTAATCCACCTTTCATTCTTTAATACAATAGTTATTGATACCTAATAAAAAAATCATTAAATTTCAACCACGTATCGTTCATTCGTCTTTTGCCTTAATATCGTTATGGATGATTAATGAAATGCCGTATCGTGTTCAAAAGTTATCCACATAGAAAATATAAAGTTCTTGTTTTCATTTCATAACTTTTTTTTCTCTCCAACAGATCGTCGATAGTGTGAAGAAAGGTAACCCAGTCTTCCTCCCCAGAACAACAATTGCTATATATAAGTTATTGGAAAGTCGAACGAACCCATTCAACCAATATTTCTTGGGAGAGTTTTTTTTTTTTTTTTTTTTTATTTTAAATTTTATAAAACAATATTTACTTGAAGTATAATATTATTTATTTTACGGTGACGATGGTAGAGCACTTGGCAAAATATAAAATTTAATTTATAAATCTTTTCGCACTTTTGATTTGCAGCCAGTTTTGTCACCCTACCCAAATATAATAGGAGATGCTATGAAAATGGGAAAAATGTAAATTTGTATGAATTCCGCAAATGGAAAAAGGAAAAATCTTCTGATATATGTACAATGTTATATAATATTTTATAATATATATTTGCATTTTGTCTAAAATTATGCTTTTCAACTTTTTAGGCGTATACATTAACCAAATATAATAGACACATAATAATTTAGAATGTTTTTTTTTTTTTCGTACAATTCATATACAATACATACATATGTACATCACATATATGTGTATTATATAGAGTGTATATACCTATACTCTATAACTATATAAAATAGGAAGATGTACATAAATATTACATACAAAGCAATGGAAAATGAAAATATGCTTTTAGGACTCGAGTATGAAAGCACAATTCAATTTAGAAAAGCACCAGAAATCATTCAGATTTGTTGGGAATATAACATTTGTATAAATATGTATATATAGATATGTGTATGTATGTATGTATATAGAGTAGGTATATAGCGATGTGGTTTAAATGAAACTTTGTTTGAACAAGTGCGTTTGCTATTCAAAGTCTCGCTCACATTAGCCAACCCCCATGAGCCACTTTTATAAAATAGTTAACACAATCATCATTATCATCTTTGTTTTATTACACTATTTGCACAATTGCGCATACAGAGTTACAGAGTAATCTAATTATAAAAAGAGCAATTTTCTGAAATAATTCCTTTAATCGTATTATCCACCGGAACTGTTTGTTTCATATTTATTTTTGCATGATTTGAGAAATACAATTTTGTTCTATAATGTGTAAATTTATAGTTTTTGTTTTAATTATTGCCAACAGCTTTGTAGATATTCTTAGAAAAAGCCGTATTGTAATCGTAATCGCGTTGTAGGAGATATGAAAACCGTATAAAAACCAGCGTTCGGTTCTAAAACGATGAATAATTTTTTGGTTTATTTATTTTCTTATATGTAGAAATGTAATTATGAAATATATGTATATCAAAATACATAAAACAACAATTCAAAATGACAAGAACTCAAGATAAGAAATGAAAATTAAATTAATCTTCATCACTACTTATGATTTAATTTGGTCGCAAACGTTTTCTTGACTTTGTTCGAATTCTGTGCTTGATCCAATTCAGGAGCACTTCCGTTTAGTTGAGGTTTTAAAAAATCTGTTTTTAAGGATTGTTTGCTTGCCTAACATAACTTTTTACACACACACATATGCAATAAAAGGCGTTGTAAAATTTGCGCATTATTGGAATCCGTATGTCGATTTTGCGTATTTTTTAGCAGAAATACAATCTGCTTAATATATACGCACATCAAATAATGTGTTGTGGT
>JANSTT010019021.1:0-53631 GCA_026745375.1 Platyura marginata | reverse complement strand
ATATACCTACATGTACAATATGATGGTTTCTTTGAATTTTGAAATTAAAAATTGTATTTATATTTTAATTAAAAAATGAGAAAATTTAACTCGTTTTTTTTTAGAACTTAACCTTATGACTTAACCATAATTATTTGTTACACAATAACAATTAACGATTTTAATTTAAATTGTAAACTTTTTTCTGAAATTTTAACTTTCCCGCAAAATATTCCACAAAGCCTTTAATATACGATTCGGCCGAATTAAATTTAGGAAGTCTTTGTTTTATTTTTATTTGTTCCATTAAATTTTATAATTTGCAACAAGAAATTCTTAAGACATATTTTAATTTAAATTCTTTTGTCTAATATATATTTAGCCAAAGAATGCACACAAATAAAGCACGCACAGCCATTAACTGTCAGACATTTAAAAAAAATCTTAATGGGACTATGGTACAAAAATAAAAATATTTTACAAAGCGCGTCATCAGATTTTTTTTGCTGTGTATTCAAAAGCTAAGATCACGTCAGCGAATAGGGCTTGGGAGCCAACAGGTTAAATTAATGCTAAAGTGTGCGGCTTAATGCCAACACTGTTTTGTTTAGTGACGTTAGATTATTGGCCGGGCAATTACATATACATGCCGATTATAGTATACCAAGAATAAATAAATATACTTACGAAGAAAAAAAAAAAAAAAATTAATTAAAGTTGTTAAGTATGATTGAAGGTTTGCTAATCTTGTTTAAATTAGATTTTCGATAATTAGTGAAAATGTGTATCGTTTTTCGAATGGAAAAAATGGGTAAGCGGAAAATGTATTTTCGAGCGGCCGACGGCGCTTGCTGTAATTTAAAAGTGGCGATTTTCCAATTAGACCAGATGTATAAACAAATAAAAAATTAAATTAATTGTATTTTTTTAAACAATATTAAAAATGCGTTTTAGATACAATTACATATACAAATCATAATTAATGAAATAAGCCACATGTTAGATAATTGGTGTTCATCTATTAAATATACATACATATGTGTATGTATAGTTGGAAATACCTAAATACATATTTAATTGAGTTCCAAAAATATGTTATTTAGAAATGAAAATCTTATCTGAATAATACAAATTATAACTTCATAAATGTTTTTTTACGAGAATGTATAATAAGTAACTTAATTCTGACGTTTTCTATTTTATCTCCCTCTTCTCTAAAATATATGTCTGCCATCTTTGAAAATTGTGTTTATTTTTGTTTGGTTTTAGCGAGCTAAATTGTGTGTAAATCTGTAAATGTTGGAACACCTATTGTCCAATACCCTGGACTTGCTTGCATAATTCGATATTTACATAATTTCCGAATTTTTATCACAAACCAACATTTTGTTTTTAATTGTAAAATTGGTCAAGATTGTATTTTAATTGTTTGAGTTTGAGTTTGAGTTCTCTAGTTTATTATTACTACATACCATACTACTAATACAATACAGACACATCATACTGCTACTATCTGAATATAAAACATTAATTCTTATGAATCTAAAGTAAATCTTATTTCTTGAATCCCTATGCTACTCGTATCGCACTAAAAAATTTATACGACAAAATAATTCTAATTAACTATGGTTTCAAAGCTACGAGCGCGTAATCCTTGTTATCCTAACTCAAGCTTCTTAATATATAAGAAGGGGTCATAAAAATAATTAAACATATTGTTACACTGATAATATTATCTTAGACAATGTCTGTATAATATGTGTTTATGTGGATATTAAGGTTACATATAAAGGTCATACTGAAAATCCAAAGCAATGTAATTTATTATATTAGTATGTGAAAAGGAAGACTTTGTTTCGGTCATCCATCTACCATTTCTATAATATTAATTTTAGGCTCTGTAGGTGCCGCAAGCAAACCGTAAATGGTACGAAAAGCAAATTAAAATCACGTACGAATTCTTTGTAATAGAAATTTAAATTCATTCACTATACATTTACTTAAAATGGCTCGCTTATTCATAAGTCGAACTAGTTTAGTTATAATCTTACAATATCCTATTTATATATGTATGTAGGTATGTAAGAGTATAACATAATATTATATATGTGCAAGAAGTGAAATAACCGATAAAGGTCTTATTTATGAGACCCAAGATATGAATTGGTTATGGAAAAATTATGTTTTCAATGAATACAAAGTAAAATATGGAATTCATTTCCGTTTTGGATTAGTCAGACATGGTAAAATAAATATTCAATATGGTGTTTATTTTTGGTGAACATTTTTACATACAGTAGGATTAACAAATTATTCACCCATTTTTTTATTTTTTATTTTATTGAAAATTCACAAAAATGTATCGAATCGACAATATTTTTTTTTGTTTGTTCAAATAATCTTTACAATATTGTAACTGTTTATAATAGAGGTAAGAATAATTTTATAGCACACTGTATAAAGAATGAGTAAGTACATGATTGTATTTCTACATTATTTATACCTATATTGTTAAAATGAATAATAAAAAAAAATCCTGAAAATTTATCGATGATATTTTTTCCACTCTGATAGTTATGATAAATTATTGCATTGAAATATTAGCTTTATTTTTTACTTTTTTTTTCTAAAATAAATTGCATAGACTAAGACTATAATTTATTCTTCGTATAGATACTAGTAAAATATTTTTATTTATTAAAAAGAGCCATTAGATTTATACGGTTTGAATTGAGATTAGTTTCATTTCTTAATAAAGTCGGTCGAACTGAAATAAGGACTTTTAAAGATATGCTCTGAGTAAAAATACTAGAAAAGTAGTCAGTAGATTTTATGTTTTATTTTTTGATAATTTGTATTATGATACAACAAATTTATAAAAATGAACAGTGTTATTGTGTTGTGTTTAATGAAGGTAGTCAATAGGACATATAAGTTATAATTCATTATAAATAATGAAATTAAAAAAAATTATTGATATACCCAAATATCATCATTGAATAACGGTATTTGAAGTATACTCTTGAAATTTTGCATAATACCAACAAATTAGGTAAAATGTCAATTCAAGAGCTTTCAAGGATATTATATTCAAGTAGCTTTCATGCATACCGAAAATTTTACATCTAGAAGAAAAAAAAAACTTTTGTGTTTACATTACAAAATATGACAACGACACCTTCAATTTTCTATTTTGCTTAACACAAATACCTCTTCAATGCGGTAATGTCGCTTTTGTTTTCACTTTAAGCCCACAGGAGGAATAACATAGAAGTAATACAAGAGTGTATTACCGATTAAAACTTTTCCTTCATATACTATCTATACACAAATTTAATACCTATACGAAATTTTCATTTTGGATATAAGAAGACAAGAAGAAACAACAACAACAACTTAATATATATAACAACAACAACAACAACAACAAGCCCAATGGTAGTTATATCTATTTATTATTAAAACCAACAAAGCTTTGTAATTTTCAAATTTCGAAATGTTTTCCTCAAACTTCCATTTCTGTTCCTCGCACACATTGTGAGAATATTATTACCAAAAACGTTAGAACATCTTTTCTGTTATATATAGAAATAAATTCATCGGAAAACATCTCTGACAAAGAAAAGTTCTTCTCTACAGTTATAATATAGTCTTGTAATTTATAAAACTAGAGAAAATGAGTCTAATTTGACAAACAATATGGAAATTACACAAAAGTACTGTTGAGTATAGCATATAGATATATATATATATATAAATATATACAAAACATAGAACAATCTTCTACTTGTCACCTTCAAATGGTTTCCTTTTGTCATTCGCATTACATTTTGAGCATGTAATTCTGTGTATCTTGTGTTTGTTATTGTTCCTTTTATTTTCATTTTGTTACATGCCGCTAGACGATACGTTTCGCTTTATGTTAAATAAAACACCTTCTAAGGTTTCGTAGATCCATTAGAGAGACAATGGAATACTCTTGTTCGTTTTGTATAATATATTTGAAGATAAATTCAATCGCCAATAAAATTGTTTGAATTAGATTTAATTGAATTGTAGTTCAATACACGGAGAGAAATTTTATTTTACAATAATTTTTTGAGTTAAACACTCCAAATCTATGATTTCATGGCTAATAACAATTTCCAGTGGAACCGAACCAACCGGCTTCAGCCTAATCGTCATATGGGGTATAGAACTTTTGCGAATTGTTTGAGCCAAACGTTGTTGCTTCTCTAATTTCGCTCATTGACATTTTCAACCCAAGAACCACCAAAAATAACTTAAATAATTTTAAGAAATGAGAAATAAAGAAGTTATGGTATGATTCCCATATAGAGCTCATCATTTTCAAAATGTATCCACATTTGTGTTACCATGGGACAGAACATTTTAAGTGGAACGTCGAAATACCCTCTACAAAATTTAATTTCATTTTCTTAAAAAAAATCTATTTGAAAAATTTAGTTCTGGCCATAACATAACATTACCAAATGAAATTGCGAAAATATTATTGGAAAAAAAAAATTATCCTAATTTAGAAAAAGACCAGCCAAATAAAATCCTATAAACGAACCGGAGTATTTGATGAGAAAAATATATTCTATTTTGATCATAACAAACATTCTTTCTTGAAAGGGTAATGACAGAAGAAAGCTCTGTAATGCGTAACGTAGCAGAAAAAAAGTGTGTGGTTGAAAAGTGACTTTCATTGTATGATATTTCCTTGAATTTATAAACCCGTAAAATATAAGCAAAGTTTTTTGTTCCATCACTCTTCCAAGAATGTACTTTATGGATGATATACTTTATGAGAAAATTACACTACCAGCATTTTCTAGTGTATTGAGTTTTAAGTTGTATGTATGTATGTATGTATTTAGGTATATGCATGTATATCATAAATGTTACGACAGTACAAGTCGAGTAGATAGCTTATTGTCCTTACATCCACCAGTTAATTCCGCTTCTATTGTTTTAACGATGGCAAAGTGTGTATTGTTGAAGTTTTCTGAACAGGAAAGATGAATTCACTTATTTTTTAACAAGTTTTCCACTTTAATGTTTTGACTTGATGTGCTTCTATACCAAAATACTAAAATTTCTGATATACTGTACATAAGTAGACCTTTGTAAGTGACATTTAATAAACTTTATCAACTCATTCTCATAGCATATACAAATACATATACATAGGGATAGGACCAACTTTGAATATATTTATTGTAAATTAATAATTAATGATGATTTAAGTTCAGCTTAAAGTTGAAATAACTTCCTTGTATGTCGTTCAATAGAAAATTCATTATTAGGTATACATTGTAACCTCTAGGAACCTATACAAGAGTTATAATAATAGCATCATGTAAGTTTCTTATTTATGTACCTAAGATAAGGTAAGATATTTGTATATTGGCAAACAAAAGACGATGAAATGGAACATTTTCATAGTATTTTTGCAATTTTACTGTAATGTTGCAGATTTTCATATATGAAATTTTTCCAATTTTTTTTTTATTGCACAAATGTAATTATTTTTAAGAGTGTATAGCGCATTGGTACAATTCAAAAACAATTGTTGAAATTCCACATGTTAACCGACAGTCGAACAATTTATTAACTGAAGTTATTTGAACCATTTTCTGGAATTTTTATTTAAAAATAAAAATAAGTGTAGCAGCTGGTTCTAACTCTTTAGATGATTGTATAATATCTCTGAATTTATTGGTGCTGGGCCTTCCCAGGCACACGCTTCTCTATTTGGCTTCGTCAAACTTCTGTATCAGAATCTATTTAGATTCTAGCTAGATGAATATAAAGTCTTAATTTTGTTATTGGTGAAATTAATGTTTAAGAATTGTATATTGAAAAAAAAAACATAAACTATGTTAGTATATGTTCGTTGAGCAACAATGGACTGTATGTAAAAACACAGAAACCGAAAATATACTAAATAAAGGCGTTTTGAAATTGAAAAACAAAAATTAGCATTGATAACAAAAAGCCTTACAATTTAAACGTAGCTACCATGAAAACGTCTTAAACAATTTTGTTTACCTAAATTTGTTCGGGTGCCTAATAATAATAAAAAAAAAAAAATCAGCAAACAAACCTTTGATTGCCGCAGTCTATAATATAATAATGTATAGATATGTATATTGGGTAGTTCGTAGTACCTAAGCCTAAGGTATAGAAGTATGTATAAAAAATAAATTTCATAGCTTATAGAAATGGTAGGACCAATTTCAGGCGATACCTTTCCATTTATGTATTACATTTATATATTTGTACCTACATACATACATACATAACATAGCTAGCACCCCTCAGTAATAATATATCCTATCTGCATAAATATAAAATGAATCGTTTTTTCTTTTTTTTTTCTTTTTATTCTATTTTGTTTATCAAACATCAAAACCTTTAAATTGTACCTATAACATAAAGTGCCTTTTTTCTTCTAAATTTTCCGTCAATAACACATAACACGTAAGAAAGAAAGAAATTCTATATTTTTTCCGATTGAATTTAGATACCCCCGACACAATTTTCAGATATTTACGAGTTATACATAATATAACTTGCCAAATGTATATTGTAAGCGATTTTTATTCAATTTTATGAAATTTTACTCAGAAAATGAAATTTTTTTTTTCCCTGAAAATTATTTGATATTCGATACACAGACGATAGAGATGCAAAAAAAAAAAAAGAAAAACATGTAGTTATATATCTATATATAAAGGTATAAAGTAAATGTATGGGATGAAAAGGGCGTTTTATCAATTTATTTGCAATCATTTAAGCAATCAATCATTTCGTTTGAAAAATAGGATACACGAAAAAAAAAAAAAAACACTTCGAAGTTAAATTGGAAAAGCAAATTAAAGCAAAAGGAAAATATCCGCATTAAAACTAAGTTACGTCGACAGATTAAAATCCATGTATTTTTAAGTGAAGACATCAATTTATTTATTCATGGAAAAATTATCAGATGTATACAATGAAAAATGGTTTGCATAATATTGTAAAAAAAAAATCATTTATTTTCTATTTTCCAAGGATGCTTTTCTTATGTTTTTCCTTCAAATTGCAGTAAAACTAATTCGACCCTCAAACGATTAGATTACAGATTACAGTGATACTGAACAACGTTTGAGTAAATTCATTCCATAAAATTAAATTCTTCAAGATACATTATGTATTATATGCAATACTATGGTTTTGTGCATTGCATTACCAATAGTCAGTTCGCGGGCTGAATTTTATTTGAATTTGTATTTTTGTCATAGTAAATTTTGTACAACCGGATCTGATCCCAGAAATTGTTTTATATATTCAACTTCATGACAACGGGTAGTCGTTGTTCTTGCAGATGTAGGATATCTTGGAAATATGGAGCATGTTGTTACTTTACATCTCTGTCATGTGGCTTAAATAAATTAGAATTCATTTTTAGCAATTCATCTCCATAGTTACATTAAACAAATATTTATTCATTTGACTGTTCATATGACTAGTTCATCCCCGGTTTACACATAAATAATTGGTTGTGCCACTGGTACATAGCAGTTTTCGAAAAATTCCTTTTTAATTATTTTCGGTGCCTACAGAAAATAGTTTCCATTTCTTGACAGTGCTACTCAATTACACTATCCAGCTCTACTAGTTGATTTGATTGGTGGATGATTTTTTTTGTATGATGTTCCGCAATTTTTATTTATTTAACACCACTGGTGCACTACATATTCATTCAGATTTCACATGAGGAACAAAATCATATGAGCTTTCATAATATTCCTTTACTGTACAACAAAGGCTACAAAATGACAGAAGTCATGTACAATGTACATACTCATATATTTGATGTTGAAAATATTCCTTTGTCTAATGTAGTGATAAATTTCTGTAGTTTTTTAGGTCAAATACCTATATTGTTGGTTTTTAAACGTATAACTTTTTCCTTTTATTACTTTTTTTTCTTTTTTCCACGATGGAAACAGATTTTAGTGTTGTATAGTGGTAGATAAGAGCAGTGAGGAAGCGTGAACCATTTCACAGAAAGATAATTTGCAATAATCTTCTTAATCTTAACCTTTAAAAAAAAAAATTGTATGCTTTTTGGAATGGACAAATTACTTTTGTTCAGTTTTGGTAACATATGCAGCTATTGTACTTAGTTCCTTACATATTGGGTGGCAGTGGGATATTCGATGAGCACATAATAAAACAACAATTATTTTGATTTGTCTATTAAACGTTATAGTAGATGAGTAGGACATTTAATTTTTATTTATTTGTACCTGAAATACAATACTTACTCAAAATTTAAGAATACATTTGTTTCTAACTACCTAAGCATAGCAAATTTTAGAATCTAAAGATCATTTTAAAATAGACCATTATAAGAATTTTCCGACCTTTTACGTAAAAAAAAACATTAAAATCTAGCCAATAAAACCAGCAAGTTCTCATAATTATTTATTATGTCTTTCTTCATGCAATAGCAGTACTGAAGCCGGTTCTATACTTCTACTTTTTAACAATTTCAAGAAGTAAAAAAGCATTTAATAAGAAATTCAATTTCCTTTATGGCCAATAAAACAATTGATGCTGCTTTCCACTACATTACGTTCGATATTAATAGGAAAATAAATATTCGTTAATAAACCAGGCAAATACCCCACTAAAATACCAATCAAAAACGAATGTAATTGAAAAATATCTTTGCATCGACCATTTACAAATATTTCAGATTAATTAATTTGTATTTATTATTTTTTTATTTTTTTTTATTTCTTTTTGCATTCCCCATTAACATAATTTTATGACAATGGCACATTATCGGCATTTTCTAAGCTGATTCAATCAAAATTCCTAGTGAAAGTCAAATAAAGCAATTAATCCTTGCAAAAACCTAAAATTTAATATGTCATAAGCAAGATAGCTGGGTTGGATAATTTGGAATACTTAGCTATTGTGGAAGAGTACCATAATGGATCGATTGGAATTTTAGTAATTATACAATTGGTAAAGGAAATATTTCACCAGCAAATTGGTTTAATTTCAAATTTTATTTCAAATCTATTCGATGTAAAAAAATATTTATATAGAATATAATTATTAATTTTTTTTTTTAGGTTTCACCAAAATACTGTCTATTAGTAAAGTTATTTATGGTGGAAAATACTATAATAGTCAAAAAGGAATGGCAAGAAGAAAAACATCTAAAAAAAACCAGTACTGTTATGCCAAAAATGGACAAAACTTTGTTTATGCCAAAAAAAATCCATTGTGAATGAAATATCTATGTAATGCTTAAAAGTCAGTTCACAGTATGGATATGGATATGGGGGAGCTGTATGGCTGATGGCCCCTCACCACTGAGACCTGAGAGATCATTGTGGATGCCCCATCTTAAGTTTTATATGTCCCTTATCCAGTTCACAGTAAGTATCTATACAGAATAATTAATTATAATTTACGTAGTAGAGATTGACGTTACGAATTAGAGATAATATAATTACGTCTATGAAAATACTTTTCTCATTGAATATTATGAGATGACAAGTACTATAATGATGGCGCAATTGTTACAATAACCATAAGGTTATAGTGCGAAACAAAGTAAAACCCTTGAATTTCTTGAAAACGATACTGTAGTGTAAAGTAAACCAGTGCCAACTGGCAGTGAGTTAAACTATCTGATTTTAATTTTATGAATTGGGGATAATTATGCCTAAACAAATTTTGTTTGTATATCCATACAATAATTGTTTAAGTACATTTTATTTAATGACAATGATGTGTTACATGCGAAAACTTATCATTTTTTCACTCGGCACATTTTTTTTTCTTTCTTTTCTTATGTGTGTGAAATGTCAATCACATTACAATCTTATCTTTTTTATTCATTGAACGGAAAGCAGAACAAGCAGAAATATAAATGTATTCAACCATCACGAATTGTATAAAATGTATAACCATTGAAAGTAAGAGTTTTTTGATTTATTATTGCAAAAAAATGAACAACCTTCGGCATATAACCAGTTTTATCTTTTATTTGTGAGAATCAGGTAATTCAGCCCAGTTCTGTATCATAACCAGAGGAATCGATATAAACGATTTGGTATTGACATGCCGAAACATATATAATAATATGGATGATATGTATGTACACGGTTCCAAAAATTTTCTCATAATTATTAATATTAAATTATCAGTGTGAAGAAACTTTCCGAAATTATAGAAGAAAATCACGATATTTTCAAAAGCCTATTTTCTTGTATTTTAGAAATTTGTTTATTTTTATAAGGAGGAGGTTGTTCACAGTGAAACTAAAGTCAGACAATTTATTTCAATTTACTTGAGGTTCAATGTTCTATGTTCGCATAAAAATCCTACGGTTAATATTTAACTTACATAATTTGTACATTTAAATTATACCAAAATTACTTCATCAAGTCTAAACTAAAATCGATTTGAATAAAATCTAGCATCTGATATAAAATGTTCACAGATCAAAATTGTTTACGCATGCTCAAAATGTGATCGCACCAAAAAATATATATTCCTGGTTCGATAGATTGACGAAAGGGTAAGCTATGGGATGTCAATGTTTATTGATATTCATATTAATGAATTATCGAAACAAATCACCAGCAAATGACCTGAGATTTTATTTTTTTTTTAAATAATAACTATTTTAGATTAAGCAATTTACGCAGAAGAAAATCTGTCTTTAATTAGCGGTAGCTAAACAAAAATAAATAAATGTGCCACAATAAATTTTCTAAATATCCCAACAGACCATTCATTAAAATCACAATTTTTCATTTTAGACACATGGAAACAATAAACTCATTTTCTTACGCAAATCTTCCGTAAGAATCACATCTCGTGTGGTTAACACACAGTTTCTTGGTTATTTGGAATTCTAAATTTACGTACATTACCAGGAAGCAAAAATATATATGATGCTTCAATCACATTGAAAATCAGCATTACTTAAATACAAAACTGTATGTGCATATAATGTAAATGTGACTGGTACTGTGTGTAAATGTAAATTTTATATTTAATTTAATATTTTAAGACACAACATTACGCAAATACGCAAAGTTCAATCAACTTTTGTCCTGATTCGATACAAAGTTTTCGAAGTAATTTCCATTGGTGGGTAACTATAGCTACGAAAGATGAAAAACTTTTCAAACGTAAATGCAATGCACGTCATAATGTGTATGCAATTTTATATTGCACACCTCTCTTGTATCGTTTAGTTTAGAAGGAGAATAATTATGTAATTTATTTAATCATATGTTATGGTGAGATGATTTTACACTATAAATAATTATTGGTTGGTTAGCATGGTTATTTAAAGGGAGTTGGAATTTATCTGAAATCTGACTTATTCGATATTTAATCATTAAAACAACGGTTTTCTGAAACCGGTTACAAAATATCTACGTATCGATGGTTATTTGACAAAAAGCCCTAAAACCATATTTTTTCGTGGAATTTAGTAAATTACCAGATTTTATAAAAACCGTTTTTAAAAAAATTGATGTTAGGGACTTTTGTCAAATAAACATCGATATTATAGGGCGAGAAGCTTTCTCTATAGATGTGCACAATAAAGTCTGTGCTTTACTGAATAATATTATTATTTCCTTTAAGTTGTAGGAATCAAATAAAAAAAAATCCTAGGTTGACAATTTATTTGATATTTATTAGGTGTTAAAGTCACGACAACAAACTTTTAAGTGTTCTTTCTGATTCTTTATTTTGCTCCGTTTTTTTTTGGTTTAAGAATGATGATTTTATGCCTGTATGTATAATTGTCCTTTAAAAGACTTAATAATTATTTACAAATTACAAAAATATATTAAAATAAAAATAGAGTGGGCCAGTTTTCCAATTATAACGTCTTTGATTCAACATGACAAACGCCGTCATAGTTTTTTTTTTTTAAATTTATGTTTCGCCAAAATAATTCTATAAATACACATTTCTGTTCAAAATAAACATTCAATTGATTGATGTGAACGATCAAAGATTCAAATAACAGCAAATGTACCTTCAAACAATATACACTTTAAATTAATAACATATTATATCAAAAGTCTTTGTTCAGCTTACAATTCGCAGTATTCTCCTGAACATGATTAAGTCAAAGAATTTTTTAATTTTACGCTACAAATATCACGAAGCATTTTAATGAGAAAAAAATCTAGCGGAAAAAAATGCCCATTCTCTGTATATGAAGTTCTAAATCAATAATTGCAAACTGGAAATTAAGTACATACTTCACAAATGAATTGTTGTTGTTGTAGTTGTTAAGAGGATTTTTAAAAGATCTCTATGTAGTTCTAATGTTTTACTGAACGCATTTTATCAGTTTTTAACAATGGTCGTGATTGTTTGGAATTACTTTATTTTTGAAATTATTTACCTCATACAAAGACTTTGATTTGTATTATCTTCAATAAAATCACATTTACTTTAGGCTTAACTAATATTACAATACAAAAGAAAATGAAACGAAACATTAAGAATGTTTATCGTTAATAATAACTATGAGTATCCCATTAAATGAAATCGTTCAATTAACGATAACGACTTATTATACACACAATGTACGATACATTCAGTTATTCAATTACCCTTCGGTTCAATTTTGTGATTCCAAAAATTGTATTGATATTTAAATTTGGATGAATTTTGCGAAAGTAAAACCTTTTCCGATTAACATTTTTATTGTGTTTACTGCTTAATATTAAGGAGCGTTCAGATGTAATCAATGTGTATTTTTCACAAACAAAATTCATCGAAAGTAATGTTTCGGCATGTTTTTATTACACGGGATATTCGCACATCGTCAACTGGAAGCATTTAACATAATGCCAGAACCCAAATCATCTTTATCTCTTAATTTTATTTAAACTTTGCAGGTGTGGCCAAGATTGTTATGTCAATGATGTGAATAATTATCTATATTGACGTGATCGATATGATCGATATTGGCCACCATTCAGAAACAAGCAAAATGAGCTTCTATAGTTGAGTTGAGAGGTGGAGAGGTCTACATCAACCATTTTAAAGTATTTTACTGGTCAGGTGTACTGTTTGTTAACCCATAAGAACCGAGTTTAATATCACTAACGAATTACCAAATCTAGGTGGTGTTAGAAGCGGGTATATTTTCGGCAACAAAACGAGAAACGAATAGACAGTCATTATTCCGGTTAAGTGGATGGTAGTAACGAATCATTAATGAACTAAGTTAGGTATTGAGGAGGAACACAAAAATCCCTTTAAACATCTCTGCCTAGTCAATAAAATTACTAAAATCTAGGTTCTGCCAATTAATATCAGAATCCTTTGAAGACTGTTATACATACAAATTGCCAAAAATACTTACGAAATTGATTTGTTTTATTTTATTTCTGGGGTGGTCTAGATTATCTAGAAACATACCTGAAAGAATAAAAAATATATTAAAATATTTTCTTTAATTTAAAAAACAAAATTAAATTACTGTTCTAACAGATGCCCGAATTACAGATCACTTAACGAACATGTTGGTGAGAATATTTACCAAACAACACATAGCGTCCATATAATTATCAATGAAATGAATTATAATGAAGTAGAGACATATTAATAATCTTATTTTATAATAATATTTATGTGCATTAAAATGAACGGTATCGTTCATATGTCAGCAAATAGTGTTTCCATCTGGACATTTTCTTCGAAAGTCTAGTCAACTTTTGTCACATAAAAATGATAACAAACTCAAGAGTCAGTATTTCATTTAATTTGTTATGTAGTAATATTTATAGGTCGTATAGACGTTTTTTTTTGTGATAATTCAAATTTAAAATTACCGCCTATTACGTATATAGGGTATTATATAATTTTAAACAAATTATTAACAAAATATTATAGAAATGTGTGGGTCGTTCAATATTAATTTTACTATTTACGATCTCACCAAACAGTGAGATTCTCAATTTATTAGTTCAATCAAAAAAGATATGTAACTGGCATCCCTTTCCAGCACATTATAATTTTTTACGCGACATTTTCTTATTAGTTATTGGCTAATACATATTAACGTGATTGAAATTGAATAAAAATCTACATTTCTTACAAACTATTGAACTGAAGCTGTAAAATTGCCTTTTTTTAATAGGAAAAAAACAATCATTTAATTTTTGTTTCTAATATTTATTTTTTTTCATCTCCAATGACAAATCCAAAATCTATCTCCACATAATTTCATTGCTACACCATAAAAATCAAACAAATAAGAGGGAATATAACAAAATAGTGAAAAAAAAACCGAAGGAAAATACTCAGTTTAGAACGGTCAGCGGTAATGAAAGAAAACAGCGTCTGTAAGCACCCTTGGCCACATGCCTAAAAAGAGTCGCCTATGTAGCTTTGATATTTGATTTTTATATTTCTCTATCTACTCATTCATAAATATTTGAAGCAAGATAAGTGCCATGACAGTACTTTGAGCCACACTTATTGTATTGTATTTATATACATATAAATCTCGTAAGAATAACAAAGATAACAAAAAAGAATTCTTCTGTAATTTTATAAAACTTAATCAACATTTATCTTTAGCCATTTCATAGACAGAGACCGTATAAAAGACATAATAAATTTCCCGTTGAATGAAAATTAATAATCAACACGTAAACTAACATATTACTTATTTACTTTCTGGTGTGATGTAGAAAATTTTCCAATGGAAAACTCTTTGATATTATGTTGCACAATGTGGTTAACTACAGTGAATCAATGGCGAAACTTTAAAACAAATATTTAAACATTTATTTGAGACGTAATAGTTGTAAACTTTGCGAAACTGTTTAGTTATCTTAGCTGAAAATAATGTTCTATTTGAATTATAATATATACATTTTGGTTGAATTAGTAGGGGGGAGGGCGGTATACTTATGTGTTATGTGTAACTCCAACAAGTTGAAAGTTGTGTAGACGCATAAGAACATTGATTAGAAATTATGTTCCCTAAACTTTTGGGGATAAGAAAATTGTTACGGTTGGTGGAAAAAGATAAGATGTCCCCCCGTATGTAATTTGCTTGAAAATGTCAATTAAGTGAAAATTGTATTGTTTGTTCGGGTATACAGGAAAAGTTTTTATTGATATGTAATGTCCCATTTATATAAAGAATTTCTAAAAAGGGACGGATTTTTTTTTTTATTGAAGACTTATTTCAAAAGTCCTTAAGACACCCATCTTAGGTTTCTAAGCATTTAAAATATACACAGAGGACGGATTTTTTTTTTTATCTGAAATGTCCTTAAGACATCCATCTTAGGTTATTTATTTTCCTTGCTCTTGTGATTTCCAATTTTCTTTTCAATAAGGAATTATGGAATATGTTTTCAATGATACTTGTTCAGTTTTGGGTTTTCTTTTTATTACATCGCTTTTTTGATATTTTTAAATATTTTGTACAATAGAATTCTCCGTTAAGAATTCTGTATACTTACACTATAAAGCCAGTTCATACTAGTAAAGTTTTAATTGATTGCACTAGATCTGATAAATGACAAACCGGAAACCGAATGTTATCATGTAAAACACGTTTGGTCTCCTCTCAATAAAAATTTTCCAGTCAAAATCAGATAAAACAATCTAAAAATGAATAATGAAATGAAAAATAGTTTTCTTAGATCTACCTTAAAATGTGTTTCTTTTTTGAAAATCAGATAATTTTCAGTTAATGGACGAAAGTGTCAAATATCAACATTTTTCTTTAAATAATTATCATCAACCTTATCGTTCAAAGTCTCTTTTCTCGTCCAGAATTTCTAGGCTTTGGACTCTTTTAGGATGCTAATTTTTATTGAAGATTGTAAGAATCAAAAAATCAGTCACCACGGGTACATTCGGTAAATTCTACCTTTAATCGATCAATTTTACATTTCTATTTTAACCAATAATAATAAATAATAATTGTCAATTAACATCCAAACGCATAATAGTAACTAAATTAAATTTGTTAAATTTTCATTTTTGTACAATTTCCTGAGATATGATTCGCTTCCGTAGCGGTAATTAAATTTCTTATAAATACCTTTCACAATTATTGTTACATTTCCAAAAAGCTCAGATATTAAAATTTCATTATGAATTGTCATAATTACATTTTGATGTCAAAATGTAAATTACACTCTGAGATACCGAATTATAAACGTGGTGCATCATTAAGCTGTTTTATCATAAAATGAATCTCAATTTATTAAAATGAGATTTTAAATTAAATTGATAACATAAAAGATATTAATGTAGATATAATATTAAATAACATGACCTTTTCTACCCCTTTTATAATGGTTATATATGTATAGGTATGTATATATACACGGACTATTACACAACATCGCTTAACATTCTGGCGCCCAACTAAAAACAACCCAATGCGGGTAGTAAGTTATAGAAAATGAGGGAATTAAAATTAGCTGGAAATTATTTGGCATTATAAACAAACTCTTAAAAACTTCTTAAATTAATCTAATTAATTATTTTGAATAATCTCAAAAGATATACATAAATAAAACGTTCAATTTATGTAAATCGAAAATTCAGAGAAAACTTCTCATCAAATTGCAATTTTATAAATTTCCATCTTAGGAAAATGTTAACCAATTTCACTTGTTTATTTGCGAATAAACTTTATTACTTGCTTTATTTATGTACATTAAACATTATACTAATCAAGCGTGTTGGAAAATTAAATTCCAAAATACTCGTATCTAACAAAACGTTTACGAAAAGTTTCGTTGGTAAAACCCATGTAATCAACCGCCGCATATAAGTTAGTAGTAAGTTTTGGAAACATTTACTGCCCACAGATATTTCACCACTTTCATTTATACGTATAGATACGTATAGATTCATATATGTCGTGTATACAACACATACATAATGTAAGTATATGTAATTAAATTTTATAAAAGAGGGGAGAAAATTCTTATTTACAATCGATTACAGAATAAGAAAATGATAGATTTTTGATTTGTTGTGTGTTCATATTTTATATACTCGTATCTACATGCAGATTGTAATTAGAAATTTTGGAATAAATTCTATGTAAGGCTTAGTATTTTTTTTTTTATTAATCATCATTACTCAGCGGGTGGGTGTTTTTTTAAATATCGCTTATCATCGTGCCAATGCATAATGTGTGATTATTCGCAGAATTCTACCAAAAGAGCCTCTCCAAGTGGTAATTACTTGAAAAAGTTGAACGAGTTCAAGGAACCGTAATACATAGTATAAGTAGTATTAAATCTTAACAAGCCGATAAACAACACTTCTTGTCTTTTAATAGAATTTCCAAGTTGATAGAAATATTGCCTCGAGCTGATAAAACGGAACTGTTTTCTATTTGTTCGGTCAGTTATAAAAATTGACAATGTATTGTATATATGTATAGGTTTTGTGTGGTATATTTCTCCAATTTTATATGAATGATAACGCTAAAATCTTTGAATGCAAAAGATTTTTTGATCCGGATGGGAAATATTGACAGCTCTAGGTATTGTCTGTTGTGTAATATAAAGATCTTTGAATTTTTGTTCTATGGTCATCTGTAAAATTTAATTTTTCATTTAAAAAAACAAAGAAAAGATGCAATATGTTAACGGTTTTGTAGAGTCTATTGAAAAAATAATTTTCCATTCTGAAAAATTTATATATGTCGTTTCAATAGGGTTAGTGTTAAGGGTGGAGATGTTGTTTCCATAAAGTTTCATTTTACATTATTTTCTTTTTTGAAAAGTGAATAGAAAATATGAAGATGAGAAACATTTCTATCTCATATATGTATGTATGTATGTACATTTTGTATGTTATACCCATATATTTGGTTATATAATTCATTTTGAGTAGTTTTATTTATGGTTGAAAAAAAAAGTAATTTAAATTTCAAATAAAAACACTGAATATGAGAAAACTCTTAACAAACAAGGGATGAGTGTGGGTAGTAAAATTAATCCACAGTATATTTAAATGCATATTTTACATATAAAATTGTTTTCTCTCTGTATATAATTTTTGTTTTATGATTCCAAGTTAACATAATAAACTTTGTACACTGGAGTACCTATAACGTTGTATAATAAATTGTGCAAAAGTTTCATAGACCCTAATATATCCCTGGGGTTAAATTTCAGTAGAGGTATAGAGTAAATTGTATTATCTTATCTACTGAATGGAAAACTAATAATCCCTTTGTACAGTAAAATGAGCTTGATTAACACTATTATATTGTGTACAATTAGAAAAGTACCACTCGACTATAGAGTTTGACTATAGTAAATTTCCTCTATAACTATACCTACCTACTACTCAAAATTACCTTAAATACATTAGTCAAAGGGTTTATGAATTAAAATTCAAATTTCAAATTTTAGGATAATAACCGAAAACTTTTAAATCATAATAATATAAAATATGATGGTAATTAATTCGGATATTCCATAAATTATGTGCTGGTTTATTAGATTGTAGAGGAATTATTCTGTTTGTTATTCCCCTCAATGGGCGTAGTTAGTTTATATTTAGATATTTCATTATTAACGATTTTACCTCTATTATTAAAATTAAAACTTTTCAACTGTATGATTCCATGACTATCAAATGTTTTACATTTGAAGATCCTTTCTTTCATCAATTGACACCTGCAGTATCTATATGGGACCCAAAAAATTCTGTGGTCATGGATCTTTTCTTTAAATAAATTCACGGCCAAAAATCACGACGATCTTTAAAAATGACCGGAGAGCTAAGGTTGTCAAAATAGAAACTTTTTCAAAACACTAGAAGCACGAAGGGCATCAATTGAAGTAAATCCAGATCGTACCAAATGTATAGTATGCCTACAAAAGGTAATTTTAATAGGGTTCCATTTCGGTATAAACGTTTAATGTATAAAAATGCAAAAGGACCACCATTTTTTCGAGAATTTGCCGTACAAATATCTCTGCAGACAGCATTATGATGGTGTTGGTCTTAATTAATATTAGTTTTTGTAATTTTTTCTAAACAGGGAAACGGAACAGACATCCCAAAGTTGAGTTTAAAATTTGTTTTCATACCGTTGCCGTATAATCCTTAACAGACAAGGAAATATCGGCAATTTGAGTAAGTTGTTCGTTACTGAGATACTTAAATTCGTTCCTATAGCTGTCAGGTGGCTCTTACTTAAATCTTACTTAAATGTTCTTACAAGAAGAACTATACGACATTTAATTAAACGCCAAAGCGTATAATTAATTTGTTTTTCTTGCAGCAGCTTTGACTCACTTGACTCTTAATAATTTCGTTTGTCAACTTGTAATTAAGAAATTAAAGACAATTAAAGTAAGTATGTTACATTAATAAAGCATACACTTAGCTAATTGAGTCTTAATAAGTAAAATAAATGTTACGATGCCCGTTCTCGTTTAATTTTATTTTTTAATTAATTAAACGAATGTTTAGTAAATATTAAAAAAAACCATTTATGTATGTACTTTATGTAAATATGTATGTAGGTATATATAAATAAAAATAAACAGAGATAATTATTTTGCTTTAGGTTATTAACCTTAGTCAAGCTGTTGATAAGATAGCTGAGATTTAATTTGACAATTTTTCTTCTTGATAAAAACCAAATTTTCTTTCTACCCAAAGATCTCATTTTTTATGTATAAAGGCTAAAAGTCAAAAATTTACAAAAAATTACTTGTAGTCAACAAAAACTGTTTTCAAGATATGAATATCAGATTTCAATTAAAATTTCTTTTACGAAATTTAACATATCGAACTGCTTCATTTTATTCATTATTGCTAAAAGAAAATTAACTTACTGATTGTATATAACCTAATTGTAAAACTAACACATTTTTGTTTATACACATATTAAAATTGTTTACACTCAAAATTATGTTTTCTGTATATACATTTTAGTAAATATTTGAATCATAAATAAAATTGGCCAGACAAAACAAAAACTCTGAGATATTTCCATTAGTTTTCTATATGTCTTTGACATTATGGTCAATTGAATTTCTTTACCATTGAAAAGGATTGTTCTTTTATAAACACGGTTGACATTGTTGATATTGTAAACTTCATAAAATTATTATTTATTGCAACTTGTGCATTTAATATATACGTTCAAGTCCATATCACAAATAATTGGCAATTATTATTTGATATTTAATTATTAATACCTATCGTAGGTACACACAAAGTGTTCCGATTAAGTTTAAATTGATTTCACAAACTTTCACAAAACAACTTTAAATCTAATGTCGGCTGCTCTTTGTTTTATAGTTAATTTTAGATGAAGTAGCTTTATAATAATTGGTAGAACGTATGTATATTGATTGATTTCACATTTGTGTGCTCTTAGTTCATATATCGCACCTCTAGTTCAATAATGGACTATCTCAAAAAAGTGATTTTTTAAGTTAAGAATGTCAAGTTAAAGATAATCAAATTAGCTTTAAAATAAGGTGTTTATTGCCTTTGTAGCTTAAAAAATGTTGATTTTATGATATTTTTTGTAATTTTTCAATTATTGTCACATTTTAATTTATTTCCAAATTTCAATGTTATAACGAGTCATTTCGTATTTAACTCATGCTCAGAAACAGAAATTGTTTAACAAAAATTGAGAAAAAAACATATCGTGGGAGCGTAGTATTATAAACAAACAAAATGGAAACTATTTTAGTCAAATCTTTAAAGTCGATTATCTCAAAATGGCTATTTTTTAGATAGCCCGTTATTGAACTAGAGATGAGATAGTTATGAGGAATTTTAAAGGTTTTCAATGTGTTCTAAAATATGTTTTGTGTCGTATTGACACCAGATATTTTTTATTTTATTTGTAATCAAACTCATGTTAAATTATCCTCTATCTCTCCTATATTTTCAGAAAACTAAATTTAATTTAATTTTTTTTTTTTTTTGACGGACAAAAATTGTATTATCGGTTTTTGTTTAATTAATTTGTATGATTGTTATTTGAATTATAGATAAATCCTCAACGTTGGGTACGGAAAAATCAAAAATATAAAATTTGATATACTATAAAATTTGGCTTGAGCCTTCAATTTTAAAAACTTATCTTGGTGCTATGAGATACTTCATTATTTCTACAGTGCCAAGACTACCAATTGATTTTCTAGCATTTAAAATACTTTTCTACCACTCCACACATCACTCTTAAACCGGAAATACTTAATCTATGTATCATAATTTAAACGTAATAAAATTTTTGAAATGGACACTCTTAATCCATTTTATATTTATAATGTTAAAGTCACCCTCGAACATCTGAGACTTATCTGCAGATTCGTAATAGCTATTCATTTTAAATGTAATAAAACTCTTTCGATGCAGCCCACATTCTTCCAGTAAAATATTTTGTTCATGGTTATACGATATCTTCCAACATTAAAATAACAAATTATGCAAAATCAATATGCACACGTTTTGCCTTGGTAATTTCTTTGTGTGTATGTATATAAAAGAGAAAAAACTGCAATTTATGTAATATCGTGATTTGATTTTTATCACATAAGTATAATGCTTTATTGAAATTACGCGAGTAGCAGTATAAGTAGATACATAGGTACATATATTATACGGATATATTTATTGAAATTTATTAGTTCAAGTTTAGTAAAAAATGAAATCTATATAGGAACTATATTTGTGGCACTTCATTTAGTGTAAAATACTGTGCGTACTGTAATTCCTTTATGAATTTATTTAAATTAATTACTTTGGCCTTACTACACGATTGACAATTTATACTAAATATTAAAAGCAATACATACACTATTGAAAAATACTCATTAGCCCAGAAATGGAATTGAAGGAGTATTAGATATGTTTATTACACGCACACAGTAGCACCAATACTAATGGTTATGAAAAATGCAGAATTGCATAATTATCTCTGTTAAAATCAATCAATAAATTAACTATCCATATTCGCCAATTTTAAGGAAATCCATTAGAGTGGCTGTATATGCTTGGTTTCTGAGACTGATGAACAAGTCAAAGAATCATTTCAATTGCAATTTTACACCATATTCACATCAACTTCTCGTCATCAATGGATCCAGACCAAAAATTAAATTTATACATTTATTGAGTCACATCTTCTCGATTATTAGCCAGAATTACCATAAATTATCGAACAGTGTCTTCATACAATCCATAGTATCGTGCTTCTGGCCAATATAAAAACTCCAACATGAACTCATGTGAAAACTCTCTCTAAAATTTGTAAATACTTTTTAATTGTTCTTTTCTAAATTAATCAATCAGCCCATATGTATAATTGGAATAATAATTAATTTTTTTATGAGTTTTAAAAAGAAAAGAAAAATAATTAAATAGGGGACGATTTTCAGACGAAAGAATACCTTGTATCGCACTCAACATTTAAGTAAACCGTCTTAGTTTAATTTGACGTAAAATATTGTGATGCCTTTTTAATGATTATATTGTCAAATTTATACGAGCAACTGTACGCGGTCTATTTTCATTATTTTAAAAGACGTTCATTTAATTAATTTAATTTATAATGACGGATAATAAAAGCAAACGCAAAATATTATTATTAATGGACGTTACAATAAAATCGTGTCTTCGTTCCACAAAACATTCAATATATAACGTACAGTAGGTTTTTTTTTCTACTTCTATATATTTACATATATATTTTAGTTTTCTTGATTAATTTGACAGCGTCGATGTCAGGCGTCATTATTGTCTCACAAATGTAAAAATAAAATAATAATATTATATCTTTAGGATTTTTATTGGGCACTTAATGAAATTTAATGTTTTGCTATATGCATTTATTTTAATCTACTTTTATATGTAAATTTATATTTTGTATTGACAGCAGCACTTTGCATTAAGTTAAATTTAAAATTAGTTGAAAAGTCATAATTACCTGGTCCAATTTATTGTATTATAAATATGTACAAAATAATATTATTAGATATGGTAACAAAATTATGGTAAATGTTTGGAGGAAATTTAATTTTAATATCGTACCTAATACATAATAGGAATTTGTTGCAATGTGATCTATTTCTATTGAAATATGTTTTTAGAACGTAATCGGAATATAATAATTTGTTTTTTTCTTTTAGATTTGCGAGAGGTTGGACTTTATTACTAGTCCCATAGCACCACGATCTATTGTACTGTACTGACCTTGTCATAATAGATTTATGTTTCTTTTATCTTTGACACTTTATTTCCCTTTTATCCCAGGCCTAAACCAAAACTGTCTTTAAACGTACTAATAATGGACAAACTTTACACAATGTGCTCTGATTGCTAAATTGTTTTCTATCTAGGTCTATTAATTTGGGCCCCTTTTTTTGGGTCCCTAATCAAAAGTTGCCCTATGGCAAATAAAAGTTCCATAAAAAGAAAAGCAAAATTTTAAACCGTACCTGATTTCCTACATTTTATTACTTAAGACTTTTCTTCTGTTACATGCGACAAAATATGCGCGTCTTTCATAGGCTGTGTGAATGAGTTTTCAATTTTTGTTGGCAGTTTTCTTTTGAAAATACGCACGTTAAAAAAGCCCTCGTGTGCAGCTGTAGTTTTAGGTATTTATTAAAAAAAAATTATTTAAATTTTTTAATTTTCACTCACAAATAATCATATTAATCAAATTAGTATATCGTGTCGTTCATACGCTTCCTAAATAGAGCCCAAACAATTTTAATTGTAATTACTCTCATTCGGTAACAACATAAATTACTTAAGCTTACTCTCAATGCAATTATGTACTTAATCTATCAACAAAAATAATTGCTTAATACAAAAAGTGAAAATGGATTACGTTACCTGCACACACATACACAAAAAAAAACATATAAAAAAATATTAAATTTTCAGCAAATGTGAACAAACCATACAAAAATAATATGAAATTATTTCCTGAAATTTTCTTTAATCAAATTCTTTTTATGTATGTGATTCAGAAATAAGATATATAAAAGAACGATGCCATACAACTGAAGAAAAATCAAGAAGATTCGTTCACGAAAAGAAAATAAAATGGAAAAAAGAAAATCACAGAAGAAAAAAAGCTCAAGTAAATTTAATATTAAATACGAATTGTACCGAAATGAAGACGTTGCGTACTAAAAGCCTTAAAGTCTCCTTATTGTAAGCCATACGTTGTATCTTCGTTTGTATAGTAGGTATGTATGTATTCACTTACCTACCAGATAACGTATACTCAATTAAAATGGAAAATATTTGTTTCATTTATTTCGTTGATTTGAACACACATACACAAAAAAAAGAGAAAACCTTAAACCGGCTACACCTTGGCATCATGTAGGCAGGTTGAGATCAATGTCAAGGTTATTTGTGTGATGACAATTGAGTTTAATGTAACAATAACGTGTTTCAAATTACATAACAAACGAAATTTGAACAATATGTACCTATAGCTCACTTTTTAACTTTTACAATGCATTTAGGCATTCATTCAATTGTTACATATACCTATGAAGCTGGTGTTTGGTGAATCATACCATATCAGTAGTAGTGGTAACGTTACAATTGACTAAACTTATGTGTAATAATTTAACATCATTGGATTGGATTTATGATATTAGATAATTTAGGCACTAGTACTTACGACCGACGAATGAAAATTAAATTAAGTATTAAATTAATAAAGTAGTTAGAACCAACTGTATAAAAAACACAATAAATCGGATCGGTAATTAAGTATAATAAAGTACAATATAATTTAATTCGAATTTGTGTGCTCAAATAAAAAAAAAATTATATATCAAGAGATTCACTAACATTGTAATTGTAATTGTCGATAATCTTCTAGATCAAAAGTGATGCAAACGACACGATTTGATCCTCTCTCAAAACAACGACACGTAAAAGGAGAGGTTTATCAGGAAAGATACGGTAAATATACCTACCTACGTTGCAGGGACAGGAAAAATATACGAACGATTAGAGTTCGTCTAACCGGCCGACTCAGAAGCCATTTTGGAATGGAAAACAATTTTGTTTTGGAAAAAGGTGGGGGATTCACGTTTAATATTTTGATTTTTTTTTTTTTTGGTTATTTTTTCTTTTTTTTAAATTTTTGATTAAATATGTAGCAGTAAAGCCGGGCGTAGTTTGGATGCCATTAATTATCTTCTTATTTAGAAAATATATTCCAAGTGAAGAGAAAGAATTTCTAATGTTAAACAAAACATTTGATAGGTTTGGAATAGTTTGATTGTTTAACTACATATATAAAATAAAAAAACTTATTTAGCAGCCAAATGAATAATTCATTGATTCTATATACTCGTCTAGGTTTTACACAGAAATTATTATGACAATAAATTCAGAGTTCTAGTTTCGTTTCGGAATTTTACAATATTTGCATAAATTTCTGAAATGGTGATGTTGTTTTTATAAGGCTTTTAAAATTTTACGAGCTATTCGTTTATTATAATCGTCTTTTGTTTGTTTAAAATGTTCCTTCTTTTTTTTTGTGCTAAAGATAAATTCTAAAACAAAACAAGCTTTTATATTGATCTTTTACCGTACTCCTTGAATTGAAAATTTTAATAACACAAATTGAGCATATCAAATAGGCATTATATAACATCAAAACCAAATGGCGAAACATCCCCTATAAATTTATACAAATTTATATACAATTTTGATTGGTTTTAGGTATAAGTAATTTAAATTTTATTTTATTGGCGGGTGGAGAATTTATTTCCAAATATCCAATTTTCATACAAAAATTATATAGCAATCATCAGCTTTTTATAGTATATACCAGCAGCAAGCATTAGCGGCGTACCCACCATTTTTTTTTTATATCTATCAGTCTAGTAAATTAAAAATCAATTGTTTATCATATACAAATACATATATAAATTCAAAAATAAATAATACATACAATCTCAAAAATTCCAACATAAAGCATAGAACATACTCGTAAATCAACAATACCCTCGGAAAATGTTTATATACAATCAAAACTGTAAAATATGTATGTAAGTTAGAAGGAACTAAGTTTTCAAATATTTAATTAATATTTATCAACGCCATTTATAAAGGATTTCAATTAATATGTATACAGATTATAGAGGATCCAGTATGTCTTAAACATAGTTATTTGAATACTTTCATGATGGGATATTTACATTGTTTTCTTATCCTTACATACATGTCTAATTATGTCAACAGATTAAGCAATATAATACTTAGAAAATCTACAATGTTTATCCTGTAAAATTAATTATCGGTTACGTTTTCTTGATTGTTTCCTGTTAAATGTCAAACGTACGGGGAAGTACGCTATATATAATACATATATGTACGTAAAATATAAATTTCAATTTATTTCAATATTATTGTGTAATATGATAAGTATGTATATATGTACCTATGTATTTAAAGCTTCTTAATCTTAATAAGCAAAGATTATATTATATGTGCCCGGAAGCTGTTTCAAATTAAAATTGAGAAATGTCTTTAAAATATCGAATATCCTTTGACATTTATGTATTGAATTACTTTGAAAATGTACTATATAAGTATAGGTACCCCTAAGTCTTGTTAAATTTTGTTTTTATTTTATTTTTCCATAAATACCGACATAATTTATTATTTATTTGCTTAAAAAATCCGAAAAAGTATCTATACTTTAAAATTTTGAGTAACGAATTGTGTTATCTAAGAAGCGTCATGACAGCAAATAGTGATGGTAAATGTCGATTACAAAAAGAAAATGTTAGTATGGACTTTGGAATGGTGTCAACGAACCTTTCTTACGTTATTATTCGACGGATATGAAATTTGAAAATTAACTGACGCTAATAAACAACAACTCTTAATTAGTCATAAACAGAATACAAGATGGCCGAATAGAATATATGTTCATTCAATTCTGTTTTTACATGGTAGTTACGTTCCAGAAAAAGCCGTGCAAAAAAAGACATGGAATACATAGAAAAATTGGGGATTAGTTCCATATCTATAAAACTTAAAAAATACCAAAAATAAAAGGATTAATACAAAAAACTTTATTAAGAGTTTTCATACTCTCGAAAGTGTGACACATTTCTTGATTAAATATTGCGCAAAAAGGTAAGAGCTAACTTTTTGGATTAACACACTAAATATATTTAGAAAATTACGGTTAATGGAAAAATTTGTCCTTTAAATTTAAATTAAAAAACTTTTTTAACCGTACTTTAGACCGTGTTATTTCATAACCGTGCAAAAACAGAATTTGGATGTATATGAGTATTGAGTAATATCAACCTTCAAGAAACTACAAAAACGGTACTGGATCGGTCATACACTTCGAACATATCGCACATCGGCAATAATAGTAACATATTGAGAAAAAATCAAATTTCAATTTATTCAATATTACTTGGAAGAATATTATCAGTTTCTCAGAAGAAGAATACTATCAGTTCTAAGCTTTAATAGTGACGCATCCCGCATCCGTAATGTGTGACTATTTAATAAACAAAAGTTTCATTTTTATTGCATTGCAAACTTTTTAATGCCGTTTTCTCAAAAAATTTCTTCTTCTCAATGTGTCACTGATCACTGTTATTGCCGATGTGTGATATACGACAGACAATTTGATGTAATGGAATTCTTACAAGTTTTACGTAAAGCAGGTCGACCGAAAATTCACGTGTACATTAGACTCGAGCTGCATAATAACACCTAATAGGCCATGCCACACGCTGTTGTCATTGGGCGCCCAAAACAGGTTATATAGGCAAAACGTATGTAAGGTAAAGGGTAAAATTGCATATCAAACCTGTTTTGGGCGCCCAATGACAACAGCGTGTGGCATGGCCTAATAATATTGAAAAAATTAAAGTTATTTTGAAGAAAATTAGAAATTAAGATAAAAATTTAAAATTCGACCATAAGATTTTTGTAAAATAAGTTTTGGAAGAATGATCAGCAAATCTGACATAAAAACTCAAAAATACTTACAAATTAAATAAGACAATAATTTATTGTGTACTTATTTTGTGCATTAACTTTTTGTGAAATTATTTTACTTTTATTTTAATTTTACTCTTTTTATGACCTTCATAAATTTATAAATTTTTAAATTTGGGTGCAGTACATATCAATATAACAGCTGATGTATAAAAATACAAGAAAATTTATTTTAAACGAAAAGAGGTTAATTTTCTTAAAAAAAAAAAAAAATTTAAAACCAGAAAATTAAATGACCAACCAATAAAACGAGACATAAATTTACATACATACATATATGATTCGATATTCTACCTAATTTATTGAACCTTAAAATAACTCGTTTAGTACCTTGTACAAGAGAATAGAGATACCTTACCTTCTATAGAGACTATTAACAACGTCCAACACAAAAGGGACGGGTCGCTGAACTTTTCTCGTAGTTCTTTTATTATTGCTACTCGTATCTACCATCATATTAGGTATCCATATAGGTATAGGTAATAATAAACTGTGAACGTTACATAGTGCTAAGCTTAAGTATAATATGTATAGATATGTATTGTACAGAATTATATATAGAAGAAGACCGTACAGCACATTATTTCTTCTTGGTCATAGGTAACAGAAAAAAAAAGGAAAAACTCTTTCCCTTTTAACTCACCTTAAGAAGAATTATATTTATCAAGGTAATGAACGTTCATTCTATTAGAAACATATAACAATGAACCCATATAGTACGATGTAACGTACTATTTATGTACATAAGGATGTACCTACATACATACATATATGGATAATGTTTTGAAGAAAAATTTATTTAGATAGGGTTGGAAAGGGCCTAATAATGGTTTCTGTTTTCCATGCCAATTGATTCTTTTCATACGCTGACTGCTTTTGAAGTTCACAAAATCATTTACGTTTTGAGTACATAAAGGATTTTTTTTAATTTTTTTTGCTTCATAGTATAATGTATAGTAAATAAAATAACGAGGAAAAAAATCCAGAAAGCAGATTATCCCCTTTTTTTATGTTGAAAATACCCTTTTATGCCATTTTAATTATTGCGTTGCGGTTTTGCGTAAAATGTTTTTTATTAATTTTCATTGAATTGCGAATATCGAATTTAGACGAGGTTAATGTACATACTATACATACATCCATACGCAAAAAGTTTATTTTTGTAGTGGTGAAGCAGTCCTGGAATGTTTTTGGGTAATAAGGGACCATTAGCAGGCATTTGTAGACACTTTTTGTAAAGAATGCTTGGATTTGACGTGGTTGTAATTACACTTAGGACATTTTTTTTGAAAGGTGTTGTGTGTCTGAGGGAAAGCCCACTAACAAGTTCCGTAGTTTTGTCTGTATTTTTCCTATACTAAAAACTTTACTATTTATTATGGATATATGCTTAACATTTTCAGCAGCAAGTTATATACAATTTTCATAAATACAAATTGTTCTGGCTTGCTCAAAATTTTGCTAAAAAAACAAAAATGTAAAGCACGATGGCGAAGGGTCTTTTCGACTTTTTCAAGATTTTTCCACTTAATTATTTTCGAATTTTGAATGATATTCCGAAAAATTTAGCGTTGTCGTGATGCATTCATGGATTTTATGAAACAAAATCTAACGTCGTCTCATTCAAATCGATAAATAAATACCAAAAAGTTAAACTTAATCTGTGACGCCATCTAAGATGGTATGATTCAATAGAAATATTTTAGGTTATTATAAATTCATTTACATTTAATTACATTTGGGCTAAATATGGAACATAAAATTCCAACTTACACTACCGTCTGAAAGTTTCATTACAAATATAAATATGTAGAACAATTATTATCATAATCCGTCAATTTACAAGACTAACCATTTATCTTATTCCAAATTAAATATTATTTTAGTTTCCCTTTTACAATTACATACATCAAAACCAAAACGTATATTCAATTTATTATAAATAATTCATCGTTCACCGATCATGTATAATGTACCTACATATAATACCTACCTTCAACCTATATTATACCTAACAAGTAAGTAGAAACAGAAAATCTTATCTAATCTAATACAAAATTTCCCTACGGGCAGACCAAACACAGGGAAAAAGTAAATCTAATTATTCGGTCGTCGATCCAACTGTATGAAGTCAAGATAATATATAATAATCGCAAATCAACCGCAAGCCCCACTAATCAAGAGGAAACTTTCTTTGCAATCAATATAGAAACACTGTTGGTTGAGGAGAGTATATTTTTTCTATTTATTCTTGGAAACAGAAATCATTTTAATTATTGACATCTAAATGGAAGAATGTCTGAGATAATTTGAATATTAAATTATGGTCGATGAATGTCCGTATGTAGGTAATATGACGACAAATATTTTTATTCAGATGTATGTATCTCTTTTCCAGTTTTTCGGATCGCGATTACGGTTTACCATTACTATTATTATACAATAATCAGCATCATGTGAATCATTTTCATTGGAATTACATGAGTGAGACATGCAATTTTCTAGTATTATTAAATTTCATTACGTTTTTACTTTATTTGCATACAAATTAAAATTTTTTTTTTGAATTCATATGCAAATTAAGTTCCCCATTGATAAAATACTGAATCATTGATTTCATTTTCTACAAATATATAAAAACGGTATTGTTATGGTAAATAAATATTTATTTAAAAAAATATTTAATATTTTTTTTTATCTGATAATAGGATATTCGTTTTGAATTGAACAATTTTATCAGAAATCCAAAATCATATTGAACGTAACCTATATGAATGGGTGTTGTGTTAGTCGTATCGTCGGTTATTTTAAGTAGAACATTGTTTGATTGCTTATATGTATAAAGAAATTTTAATTAAAATAAGGGCTTGTCGATAGAGTATGTAATGTAGTTATATCAGTGGGTGCAGTTGGTTTTTTTTTGTAACGTTTGGTTTTTACTATTTTAGATGGGGGAGATCTGGTATAGTCAGTAATGAACTGCGGTCAATCAAATCGAATCGAAATATTTACAATATTTTGAAAAAGTTACATTTGAAGTGTCTTTTTGTTTATGGAATCATTATTAGAATTTAGATGCCTCAGCCATCTCTATACTTTGTCCGATTTGCTCCAAGATCTTACTTTAGAACTACTTGATAAACTGTTAAAATTTCAGCATTCTAGCTTCAGCCGTTTAACCAGAATCTTGATCACGAACGGACATGCATATTTCGACTTAGAATTACAGGAGAAAGACAATGGTTTTAAAAATTCTTTTCTACGATGAGTATTAACCCTTTCGACCCGGATGATACCAATAAGAGTTGAAACATCCCTTTGCTATTCGAAAGCCGGGTCGAAAGGGTTAAGAGACGTAACAAACTTCGCGCCAAAGTATGATTAACATCATACGGGTATAAAAATTCCATGCAAGTTTCATGTTTTATATGCCTACATTTTACATTTATAAATTTTATGTCCCAGTACATTTCTGTATAAGGTTTTTATTTATTCCCGTCTGTTTAGGAGTTGTATTGCTGCCAGAATAAATAAACCATCAGCCAAACAGCTGCTTTATATTTATATTTGAAAATTTGGACGGAATAAATGATGCATGCCTGTGTGTGTGTGTGTTTTTTTTTAAATTTTTTTGTATTTAGTTTAATAAACGTTTTCCTTCTTAGTGGCTATTATCTAAGATCAAATGAATATTCAATTTAAAATATTTTCTCACATTTTCAGTCATCCATCAACAGGTCAATGATAAATCTCGATTTGTTAGTATGGTGGAAAAGTCTTTCTATCGTAATCGTAACGTTGGTGATGTTATAGATGCGTAACTTTGTGGTAATTCACAAGGCAATCGCAAATCGTATTGAGTGATTGTAAACAATAATTTTGTGTGTATCAAAGTACATGTATCAGGCACCAAGCATAAAATTTTTAAGGATATTTTTTGATAATGGATATTTTAAAAAGCATTTACTCGAGGAGCTTTCTTTGTCAAAGCACGAACTCCATTGAATATTGGAAGAATTCATGCCTGCCATGTACTATAGAAATAATTTTGATTTTGTTTGATTTTCAATATTTCCTTAATGCTATCGTCAATATTCATACTACACAATTTTTGTGCAAAAGTAGTTTAATCTACAAAGAGTCACGTTCTAAACTTTTCTTCCAAAAAAAAAAAAAATAAAAAAGACGAAGTTTTAACACCCCCCTCTTTTATACTCACATATGTAGTGTATTGTGCATATATTTATATTAAAGATCATCTGGAATTCTATGTATATTCTAGACTAGAACTTATTTCTATTTCCAACATATTGAATTTTGTCTATTCAGCATATAAATATCTAAACAGGAACAACAAACAGCTCTTTTGAATAAAATTTTCTTTTTATGCATAATACATTGAGAGAATGGTGTTGTTTTCATTTTTATGAATTTTCCTATAGGTACAATATATATATACATATTGAAATCTATAATATGACTTTAATTTCCTTTTCAGCAACAACCAACATATAGAAGTTTACCTGCTTGCAGCTATTCCTTCTATATTGGTACATAATAATGATAATATTCAATATACTTACTCCACCTTCAATGTTATAGGTAATGCTGAGTGTTCTTTTTTTTTTGTTTAATTTCTCAATGATGTTTTTGATGCTTTTATCTAAAACTTTTTAAGGTAGCAAAATCTTCTAAAAAAAATCCACATTTACCCTAAGGCAATAACAAAAATATAGACGATTTGCTTGCTATATCTCATTCACTGTATATATATATATATATAAGTATTTATATATGTATGTAAAAAAAATGGAAATTCACAGAATAACCTCTGAATAGGGATGTTAGAAATTCCACAGCCTCATCAATCAAAAATACCGATTATATTTAATTTTTAAAAATTATGTAGTCGTCCATAATATGTTGGAATTTTTTTTTTTTTTTATATTTTCCAAAATGAAATTAGAATGGTTCGAATTCTTATTATTTGGAGAAGCGTTGGTGAGTTTAATGGTTTTTACCTAAAGATTATTAAACTAAAATCACACCAAAAAAAAAAAAAAATCTCTGAAATGAAGTTTAGGTAAATTCAAAGAAAGAAGTCTTATGTTATCACCGTTATATTTTTATATATGTACATATTTATGTAGGTACATACCCTACTGTATATTCTGTATGTATGAGCAAAAAATGTTCCTCTTGAATTTAAAGCAGATACACAGACCTAAAGTTTTAAACTCAATTCGTATCTTTTCTATTTGTTCCGCTTCCAAGTTTTTAAACAAAAACAACACACAAAAAAGTCTCTTGTAGATAGGTAAATTATTCTGCTTTGTGAAAATTGTATTTTTCATTTATGGAAATTTGTAAATCTATACATAGTCAAACAACTCTTTTAATTCGTTCATATGGTTTTATCTACATAGTTGGACTTATTATTGTGTTCTACTGTACTCATATACCTAATCATAAATATTAAATACCTGCTCAGTTGCATATTTATAAATAAAACTTTTTATTTATAAATTCTCGCATATATGGAAAAACTAGTCCAAATTGTATTAAACAAAACGGATTTACCACACATTTCACCATAACTATAGGGCGCAACTATAGTTATAGTTTTACATTTACATAATAAAGGGAATTACAAAAATCAGCATTTTAGGTAATTTTAGAAAAGCCAGTTCCATTTTTTTTTAATGAAGGCACTTTCAAATAACAAGTTTTTCTTTTTATTTTCACACGGTTGTCTCACATCACTTTTCTTTTTGCTATGGGTATAAAAGCAACTAATTACCTACTACTTGGCAGAATAATTTTTTTCTTAAAATCGGAAATCATATAAAAAGGAAAATCTGCGTGAATCGTGCAAATCTATTTCCACCAAAATTGTGAATTGACGCCAAACGCTGACTGATCGGTTACGATGATTAACGCACGTAATTTGGGTATTGTTCGACTTAAATCTTATGTCTTATCATGAATGAGTAAGAATGACTGGTGAACGAATGGGATTGAATTGATTAATGATTTAAGTTTTTTTTAATTTTTACTCATGCAATTTGAATATTTTTACAAATATTGTTTATGTAGTTAAAACTTCAAACAAATACTCAAATACTTATGAAATCTTAAGAATAATTTTATACTTTCCATATCTGAAGGCTTGATATTGTGGAATTGAAAAGATACTCTTATTAACTAAAATAATAAAGATAATCTGTCGTAATCGTAAAGCCAGATTTAATACTTCTTAAAAACAAATCACACTCTAAAATATGTAATGAAATAGTTTCCATTGAATATCATAGAAATTCGTACATATTTTCAACTCTAAGACGTCCTTTATACTATACAGAAATCTGATATATTCATGTTCTGTATAATCGTCTCGTTTAATTTTGAAATTCATTTGAGTTCATATTTGAATATACTAAATATTTTCACAAACAATTCAGTTCAATTAAGGGAAAACCATAGAGTTACATATGTACATATATGTATGTCAGTTTGATTCAATTCAGTACCTTCATTCATGAAAATTATAATTTTGTGAAATTAATTTTTCCAACAAGTTCCACTTCTTATACTTCATCATAAAACATGCGGTCAATTAGCCATACCATTTATGGTCCATTTAAGAAATTATTGCTGGACATTTTTCATACATCACATTAACCTAGAGTCTTACTTTCTCAGTCAAAGATCAATAACCTAAAATAGTGGTTGTCATATGGTCATAATGATGATTGTTGTAGAAGAAAAAAAAACACACACACATCGCTTAACAGTACTATAATCGTTTAACAGGAAAAATATTAGAATGCAATGTTGAGGATAGGTAATATACCATCCAAGAAATTTACATTTATGTTCAACAGACCAAAAACCATTTATTATTAAATATATATTGTAACCTAATGTACTCATATGGAAAGAACAAAAACTAATTAGAAACGATACCTGTTCCAAATATGTTACATGTTTTTGTTTCTCACCGCATTGCCATTATTTTATTTATATTCCATCCAAAGATCAATTAAGTTTGATTAGAAAGAAAAAGCTTTGTTGTGCGATACTCCTATAGTAATAGATAATTATTTGATATTGACTGACTAACCTTTAAACCATACGGTAAGACGAATAAGTGTTTCAGTGTTGAATAATAATATCAATAAGTTTACATTGCCATTAAATTGCATTTTCCAAATACCTGACCTACCTACCTACCTACTTATAACAAAGGCAAAATTGCTGAATAGGTACGAAGTTTAACAATTTAATAAGCAATTATTATACAATTTCTAAACGAAGCACGTGTTTTATAATGTTTTGTTGTTTTGCGTTCGACGCAACTTTAGAAAACAATACTTTTTTTCTATACATTGACATGACGTAATAATTAAATTTTATAAAAGTGACTCAATTCGGTAGTTTGGAGCAAAAATACATAATTATAACGTCATAAAGTCCATTCTTGTCCATACACACACACATATCAAACATTCCGATCATTTTGAAACCGAAGAGATTCTTTCTGTTCTTTTGACGTTTTTCAAATGGTTTGGCAAATATTTGTGAAAATCAATTGATAAATGCGACAAATAAAAAATGAATGGTTATATTTCTGGTGTTAAGCAGGTAAAAGTTCTTCGATAGCTAAATTTATCGATTTTTCAGAAGAAGATAAAAAATACCGAATGTTGGTTTTATATTTTAATGTTATACAATTCAATTGTTCGCAATAAATTTACTTTATGTCAGAAGTGGGAATCAAAGTGGCTAAATTACTAAAACGAAAATATTTCAAGATAGCTGAACATTTCAATGTCTTTATATTTAATTTGACGGTGAATTTTTTTCTTATCTTGCTCTGTGCAATTACCGTATCGATGGTTGGTTCAGTTCAGTACACCACAAATATGCTGAGTTCAGTTGTTTTTTACGAGTTCTATGCTAACTAAAATTAATAATTTATAAAGAAAAATTTATTTTTAGCTGTTCAAAATTAGACACACTTTCTTTGTTCAACTGATACACAATTTTGACGTCTACACAGCAACGTCATTTGGCAGTATAAGTTTCTTTCGTAAATGCAATTAACGCAATACCAGTGGTAGGTATTTCTATTTTCATAATCATTATTTTCGCTGTAGATATTTCCATTTCAGAAGTGGGGTTAAAGTGTTCAAATTATCTTTCATCATATTATCTGTGGTGGTTTCATCTAAATGTTAATCTTAAGGTAAGTTGATATTATAATTAACAACTAATGCTGTAGTTTTCTCAGTATTTACTTAACGTCTATCTTGTTTCCGATTACTTTACCCATTGACTATGAGTATAATGAATGATTGACCATAAATTCTTTATAAGTAATAAAATTGTTTTATTTACAATATTTATTACAATCAATGATGTAATTTAAATAATATTCAATATTTTTGTAATACCAAGTTACAACTTCCATTGCATATATTATAAACAAGAATTTTAAAATGCATATAACAGCAGTGAAGCATGAAATTGCTTAATATGCTTCATTCTAAATGCAAAGTTGCTATTTGGTCAATTTTTTATAGAAATCATAGAAACTACTTCTTAGATGTTTGAGAAGGAGGAAATATATGAAGTGGGAATTTTAAATATTTTTTTTCTCTTAACGATCAGCTAGGTTTCTTTCTTACAAGGTTCAAACTTTTAAATGTTTCTATATAAACTTCACTTCATATGTGATTAGTTTTAAATTTTAAACTAACTCTAAATTTTCATTATTTAGAGTTGTGCTTTAAAAATTAAGAGAATTCTTAAATTATTTACTTCACTGATTTTTTTTACAATTTAATAAAACAGCACGCAAAAACATGTTGATATTTTGATCAAATTTTTTTGAGTAAAATTGAAAAATACCTATCTATTGAGAACTTAGACATTTATCATTTATGTAATACAGCGATAGAAAAGTTGAAGGTCTTTTGTTGATTAATCTCAGTACAATTCATTAACTATGGTCAATACAATATATATTTACACATTAGGAGTTATCTGTGCAATAAAATATTCAACATAATATTTGATACACAGAATTTACCTACCCATAGTTACGAGACTCCAACTTTACCAAATTTTACTTTAAGTGATCGGTAAAAGAGTCAAGAATTATTAAATTTAAATGATTTTCTGTTGCAATCCAGTGGATTTTTTTTACTACGTCCAAAGAACAAAACATCTAATTGCGAATTACTTTTTCAATCATTATTATTGGCTATCTCTTGCTGTATTAAAAGAGAAATATGTATGGATGACAGCTTTTAACCAGTCTATGTCCTATTATATATATTTATACATAGTCTTTTCAATAATACAATAATGGCTCAAACAGAAGTAAATAAAACTTGAATTTCATATAATTGCATGCCACTTAACTAGATCAAGAAAAGCTGCTTAGTTCTAATTAATAATTTTGAAATAGAGAAGAATTAAGTATACATTCTCACTGTCACAAATTGTTTTCATTAATTTCATTTATGGGACAGACAGAGCTTTGGCGGCACTTTTTTTTTAATAAAATGCTGCTAAACTGGAAAATTATAAAATTGTTTTATCGATCGGACCAGTTTATGATAATGATGACTTCAGTTTATTTGACAAAAATTACGTCATAAATATTTGAGTATATTTTAAATATCCAAAATTGGCAATTTCTCAATCATCAATCGTCATTTGTTTTCCTGTGAAATTTATTCGCATGAACTAATATTGAATGAGTAAAACTAAAAAAAAAAAAAAAGTCAATATGACTTTTCAAGTTCTACGGTCAATGCTTTTTGTTTTAAATGTTGCATGTCGCGGTCGCGGCCGGCGGTCGTTATTTTTTTTATAGGTAAGCAAAGTATATTGATTGGTATTGTTGCTGATGGCTAATATTAGTTGCACAGCGCGCACAGCAAAAGATATTATTCAGCTGTGTGCGATTCCGGTTACCGGCAAAACTGGTAATATAAATTTTTATTTTCGTTTTTTTTTTCTAAGGCATATAGCCAGAGGAGTGTAGAGAATGCCATTAATAATGAATATATGCTAATTTTTGCACAACATGTACACAAATGTTAATACAATAGAACAAAACCAATACTTCTGGATAGTGTGTGTATGCTTGGATTTTTTTAATTTGGCGGGAATACAAATTTCATTATATCCCCATAGAGAGGAATACGTTATTAGTTATGTAGTGTGAATGCATAGAGTTGTAGGTAGGATATGTTATAGGTTTTTTAGTCACGTATTAATTGTTTTTTTTTTAACAAAACGTTTAACAACCATGAACTTCCTACTCATGTACATGATGATCATTACGTGAAATTCATATAAACAAATTCATACAAACACGAGTAATAAAAGAAAATTGTGTTTATATTATTAATGTAAATTTATTGTTTAGAATTTATTTGATAATTATTGAAAAGCATTGGTCAAATTGTAATTATATGGCAGGATTTTTGCTGAATTGTTGTTGATCATTCAGAACTTTCCAATATCACACTAGCCATAAATCTACCAAGGTCATCTCAAGTTCTCATTTTTGATGTTATGATCAACTTTAAACTGTTTGGTTGGAAAACTACAACTGATTCCACTTTGTTTTAACTACAATTCATATGTGAGAGCTTTTGTTACTAGCCAGTAATTTTACAATACAAGATCATTGCAAGTTCTAATGGTTTTTTGAGGTTAGAATCAATTTCAAACTCTTTGATTGCAAGCAGCTTCTTAATTCACTTTTTACTACAGTTCTTCCTTAATGGTTGGCATTCATCACAAAAATTGATATTCTGTAGACCCACATTTCTACTTATTGTTTACTTTTTTTTCTATTTTTGGTATTATAACACAGTGGAGTACGAATGTTTTGTTATAACATTCATTGTGAAATAACTTAGCAAAGTTAACCCACAGACAAAGTTGAAAAGTTAAAATTTCTGAAAGTTTCGGAATAAATTTTAATGAAAAAAAAATTCATCCTCATTATTATTATTGATTTTAAACTTTTGAATTATTTAGCATAGGCATAATGAACCACCAATTTTTTTTTTTTATTATTTTATATTTAAATTTCGCTTTTGATTATATTGGACGAAATAATATATTACGTTTAAAACCACAACGAATAAAATGTTGCCGATCAATTTTTAATAAAAATTTGCGAACACATTTAAATCATGATGAAATCACGTACACCACTTGTACATTAGTATTATATATAGAATGTGGTCCCATCCCATGAACTACCAGCAATAATATGTCGTCAATAGTATTTTATTTTAAACATAATTTTTTTCTTTTTCACAGACCATGTAGATTTGTTTACATTTCCGTATCTATATTAGCGCCATAATTAATAAGAAAATTTATGTTCTTTTTTCGAGACTAGAAAAATTATAGTTTACAGAATTTCGAATAACAAATGGCGTCCAAAAATATTTCATTGAAAGAAGAAAAAAGAAAAAAGAAAAAAAAAAGCAAAACTGTTTCTTAGATTACCTCCGCTCACGTACATATAACTACATGAAGCAAAAGAAAATGAAGGGAAAATCTTCTATTTTTGTTTGACATTTTAAGTATAAAAGATTTAATCTATGGGTTGTAGAGATATATGCGTTTATGTACATAGGAAAAACCTATAGGATTTATCATATATATTCTAGCTTGGGTGGCCAAATGCTCTCATATACCACCTAATAAAATTTATAAAACAAAAAAACCAATTTGTTTTGGTTTTATAAATCCTTTTTGTGCCTGATAGAGATAAATATGTTAAGGTTTTTTTGTAAGATTACTCCGCCTTAGATATTTATGAACTCTCCTGGGTTGTGGGGTTATCACTTTGAAGTGACTAAATAGATTAGATGCTACTTTTGTTTTATTAGCAGATTTGTGCGGACATAGTTATTAATGAATGTCAATAAAACTGTGTCTTAGACAGATATAATCAAAGTACGATGTCAAAGTGTAGAATCACTTACTATGAGAGATTAAGTCGTAAATAGAACGGAATGAGTGTTGTTACATTAAGAATAGATGCGCGGTGAATATAGCATAAAATGTATTGCAGTTGAATACGTAAAAAAAGAAAGAATAGCCAGATGAAATGACCGTACACGATATAAAGGAGATGAGATGCGGAGTACACGCATGCCTATTTCAGATACAATTAAATTAAAGTTTCTACCTAGCACTATTAAAAATTAAATACAAGGAGATAAAAAGGAGAATTATCTTTCTTCAGGTCAAGTTATCAGGTTATTATTTATTATGTATAATAAAAGGGTAATTCTGTTGTCCGAGCACAACCAATAGAACTATCCCTAATATATAACACACACACACACACAAGGAATATTTACATTTAGTTACCCATTCGCATTGCGCAACTACATTCATTTTAACACTCTACTTCTTCATATTTACTGACTGAAGTTTAAAAAAAAAATTAGAATACAACTAATTCGGGGAAACCCCCACTGTAAGTTGAAATTTAAAAATATTCTCTAAAAATCTAAAATTTAACGTAATTTTTTCCTAAAGTTTTAGATTATTTTTCAAAGACCTTGTAATATTTCTATATTGATTTATTAATAGAACATTAGTAATTTATATTTATATTAATTTTCTCCAATTGACAATAAATTAGGGCAAGAAAACCTTTAACGAGTGTGTAACCAACTCTATGTATAGAAATATTTAAACATTTGAAATATTCAACATTCCTACCTGTCTCCGACTAGTAGTTATTTAAGAAGAATTCATGAATAAAATATGCGACCCAAATTTTCACCCACCCAAAATTCTGAGTTTACATCAAAATTAATGAAGATGCGCTACCCCTACACTTATATACATACTTCCACAATAACATTTTGAAGGTTTACAAAATAGCAATTTCATTAAAAGATTTAATTAAAATAACAACACTGACAACTGTGTGGACTATTTCATTTTTAAATGAGAGAAATTATACATTTATAATGTCAATTTGGGGTAGAAAAAAAAAATGATGATAAATGCAGATGAATCGTACAACTGATGGTATAATTTAGTAGCATTTCCAAGCTAGAGATGTTAATGTCGATATAATTGATTTTAAATGATTCATGAACGATTCAAAACGAAATATAGGAAATAAAGTTAGCAAAGCAACAGCTAATTTTATGTAATTTTACGGTCAATTTAAATTCAATTTATGTTATTGAGGCAAACTAGGTAGATGCAGTTAATGCAGTTTTTACAAATAGCGAATAAATTTCCCAATATCATGAAAAAAAATGCATTTTTTTCTTAAATTGCAACGTTTCTCTACGGTTTTGTATAGTACGTGTCATTCGAAGTTGTAGCTTTTCTGAACTTTAGGTTTAGATGTTTTCATGGAATTTTTTTTAATTAAATTCTGCCTCTATCCTCGATCTGAAATTCTCAATTAAACTGAACAATTTAAGCATTTTTTTTTGTTCCGCTCTTTTGGTTTAAGATTTAGCTGCATTTAAACAACATCGATAATTCGGTAATTAGGAGCGACGCCCCTCCCCTGTCCTCTAGAGTGATTGAAAGTTTGATTAGAAAATCGTTATATTTAAGTTTAGAAGGAGGAAACTGGAGAGAGAGTTATCTTGACCAATTTTTGCTAAGAAGGGGAGTGTCCCAGCTCTCCAGAATAGCTGAGAGTTAATATGATATGGGGAAACGTTAAATGATCAATTGGGTTCTCCTCCATCAACTGTTGATACGACGATATTTGACGGTCGCCTGTCACTTGCCCTCCAGAAGGGTACCCAATTTTTTTATAAGCAAAAGTTCTGCTGCAGAAGGAATATATAAAAGCTGTAAGCTTGGGGAAGGAAAGAGGGAGGTATATGGCTTTTTTTGAATAATGCCTTTATTTTGTCCTTGCCAAAATGTCTATAGAAAAAAGTCTCTTCTCAATTACAAAAGAATTTCAATTTTGAAAACTGGTCGATAATGGTAGGGCCTTATAATAATAATATAATGTAATTAAATTATATAAAGAATCTGGAAAAATATGCCATTGCAAAAAATTGCATTAAACGACAACATGAATCAATTAAACTGCATCAAGTATAATTTAGTTGATAAACCTGTCGGTTTGTCATGAAATAAAAAAAAAAAATATAAGAAAAATATCCCCCCCAAAAGAAATGTTTGTGTTAAACGATTAAGGTCAATGGTCCCATGAGTAATGTAAGAAAATATTTGTTTTGTAAGATTGTTATTTATCCCATAGAGCCCAAACTATTAAGATAACAACTCGTAAATATGTATGTCTAACTTCAGTTACCTGGTTTGTTTTAAGTTTGTTCTAATAAACTAAAACTTTCATGTAGAAAACAGTTTCGGCGATGATTACCTACTTGTAATATTCTGATTCAACTAACTAACAACATTATACCAAATGATGATATTGTTCAATGTAGGTACACATAAATTGTGAGTAAAGTTTTTTTTTATTTTTTTTCCTTCCAAACAAACTTCAAACCGTGCCCGAGCCCGTTTACATTTTACCGGTTTAGCTTGTCAGAAAGAATAGCATCAGCAATATAGCAGGTGCGTGTATAGACATAAAGCAATTTTAGTTTTATTTCCTTTGCTTATTTCACAGTCTGATTTCAATTTCTATAACGAAACAAGGCACCTATACATTACTACGGCTAGGTACACGTACAGTAAGTACATGGATTGTTCAAGCACATAATAAATTATTTAAGATTAAAGTCTTGTAAATACAATAAGTTACAATTTGTATAATAAATCTTTTCAATTAAAGCTATCTGTTAAAGTCATGTATTTGAAAGCAGATTAAAAACCTATTAGAATTTTTATTTGAGATTTTTTCTTTAAATTTTTAGTATTTAAGTAAGGAGTTTTTTTATAAAATCCTATTCAGTATTTATTTTGGCAGAGTTTTTTTTACAAAAGTCAAAACTATCCTCATTGCTTATCATTTTTTTAAAGCAAACAAGAAAAAATCCCCTCCAAAGCCTTTCCCGAAGGGGTTCTCTCGGACCACTGTAAACTGAATCAGTATCTCACATCTTCATTGGCATAAAAAATGACCTACATGTCCCGCAGTAATTCCACGAAGTTTATAGAAGTTATGGCCTTTCCATATAACTTCGGTTATCATTATTAAATCTGTAAGGCTGATTTGGCACAGCCTTCACTCAAAGAATTAATTATAATATTTAATAAAGTATATATATAATGCCCGAGAGGGTGGTCCTTACGAATCAAAGAACTTTTATTAATAAAAATTGTAATAGAAAGCCTCTCATAGAAAAATTTCAAAAATTTTAAAATTAATAAAAAAAAAATGTTTACCTTAGCTTGAAATGTAATTCCATGGAAGAACGCCTGTTCTGCATGCAGTGGTATCCTCAGATCATGGTCATCTCTGACCAAATCATATGGTGTCGATGGCATATTAAAATAATTTAATATCACTGATTCGGTCAACTTGTAATATCATGAAACGAATTTCATTTTTTTGTCACTTTTTCTATGTAGCGAATTATTGAAACGAATAAAAAAGCCGCTTTTTGTTTTGGTACTCATAAACCTCTTTGGTACTGTGTGTTGTGTGTCGTATATATAATATATATATGTATGTATGAGTATTATGCAATTAATTAAAATTATTTTATTTTAATTAAATGATGTTGTTGATGCAGCACTTTACGTACACATAATTCAATTTACTAAATGTTTAATTATTTTCAAACGAACCGATTAACACAAACACTGAGCTGAGTATTTATAAAAATTTACAACAACACAAACGAATTTTTTTTGTTTTTTTTTTGTTTTGATCGTTTGGAAAGCCTGCAATTAAACAAAACTTGGAATTAAAAGCGCGGCTGTTATTAAAATTGAAATTATTTTTATTATATGGCTAGAGCTAAGCTGATTGGATTAAACCAGAGATTTTATAGATGTACATACATTATACAAGTTTGCTATACACACAATTCTATATGTATGTACAGATTTTAGCAAATTTTTTTTTTTTTGTAAATATATTTTAATAATGATATGGTAGTAGTAGTGGTGGTATACAATAAACCATCATGGCATCACCGCTGATTTTTGTTTATTTTTACTTGGCAGACTAGCCCGCGGTTTATATTGTCCGTACTACATAAAATTTTATATAAATTCAGAACAAATGTGCCAATGTTGCCAGATTGTGGATTTGATTTGTTTTGATATTCCGTGAAATTGAATGAGATAATGGCAATTCAAAATGTTACAAAAAAAAAACAGATAAAATGGATGGAGTTCAAGTTTATGGGAACATAAAATATTTCTTAATAAAAAAAAAAAAATTCAACGTCACAATATGGTTGGATAATCAAAAATGAAAAATATTGTTTTCCAAGTGCTATTTCTGTTTAAGTTAAGTAAATATCTGTTATTTTCGTTTAACCAGAAATTGGATCACCGAGAAAGATTTTTTTCCTGTATAGCTAAATTGTCTGCGTACATACATGCAATAGTTATCCAAAAAAAAATTATGTAAAACTCTAATTAGCTTTTGAGAATGTCAAATCTTCCTTCTTCTATATTTCGCTATATATCGCTGAATAAATTCCCTAATATACCTTTACATGCTATATTTTCATGTAACGTATTTTGAAAAATTTCCCACGGTAAAACCAGCAGAACTGGAAAACTTCCATTGATGAAAAACTATAGGAAATAGATGTTAAGTTAAATTTTAAGTTAATTTGGAAATTCAAATAAATGTTTTACTCCTGTTATGTTAAAAAGCTTCTGTTTTTGTAAATCTTTCAGAAATTAATTCTGTGCAATTTTTTTTTTTAGCCAATCCAAACGCTACTTTGTGCTTCATCTGCTGTGTATAAATTGCTGAATTAAAAACTTGAACACCAAAGTTACGGAAAGAGGCTTTAAACACCATTCATTTTACTGGAGACTTTCTTTCGCCATCGGAATTGAAATGGGAACATTATCGACATTGAAATAATTCACAAAGATGAGTTTGTCATTGAGTAATATGAGATGCACAACAAAATGGAAATCTGATGATGCAGAAAAAGAGACAAGTGATCCAATCCCACAAATCTAATCAGAAGGTTTTTTTTGAGGGACTCGAATAGTATTTTGAGTTAACCGAAGGGTAACAGTTATAGTTCGACCAAATCACAAACAATGGCAGGACAATATTGAAATGTCGGTATAACTTTTTTAATACTTTTTTAATATTATTAAGTTTCCTTTGTCCAATAAACTAAACTGAATGCGACACGAAGAACAAAAGAATTCTATTGGAAAGTTTTTCTCGAACTTCTTTTAAGAAAATATAAAGAAAAGAAAGAAAAAAAAACACAAAGTCCATTATACATGTGTGATCCTATATTGTTGGAAAGAACTTTTACTTTTCAAATATTGTCATTCGATTTTGTATGCGTTCAAACACTTCAACCTTTTTTTTTTCTTCCCGCACAAATCCTCTGCTGGCCATGACGTTCATAAGCTTCATAAGCTTTTCTTATTGCTTTCCTTGTATAAAAGCTTTACGAACTCAATATTTCACATTTCTTTTGTTTGGGTGGTACTTTTATCATGACATTACAGGATTTAATAAATAATTGGTTTATTGTACATGGTGCCTTGAACACAAAATCTTCGAGCATAAAGTTATATCCCTCTCAAATCTCGACTTGATTGTTTGACTAATCTTAACCAGAAAAACAAAATTATGTTTCGATTTTTATAGCTCTTCATAAACAATGTGCAAATAGAGTAAGGATTTAATACTCAACGAGAAGAGAAGAAAAAAACCATCAGCTACATAAATATACCACCGTACGAGTATTCAAGTTGCATAAAGTGTTTGTTAAATTGAATTAACTGGAACTGGTTTTTTTTTGTTACAATAAAGCTGGCAAGCACAAAGCTGAATAAAATCCTTTATGACTATTTTTCTAGTAATTGACTGTGAAAATAGGAGAATTTAGTTGTTAGGTAATAGAAATACATTACTGTATGTACGTACCTACCTATAGATGAAAATGAAGTAAAGGACATTTGAACACAGCAACTTGAAACTTAAATTTGGTAATTAAAAAATTGATAAATGCTCTAAAACCTAATATAAAATGTATTTATTTTTAGAAAGGCAAGGAGAATTACACCTAATTCTCATGATAAGACGTCCACTTCCGTACAAACTTCTTCGAAGGTATAATATTATTAATTTTTATAAGTTCTCTATAAGATACTAAAATATTATACTCAAATACTAATTACTGGTGAATGCAAGATACTTATCTGATGGGCTACGATACGGAACGTCTACTTGAATACCAGGTACGGTATGATTGAATTAAAATAAGAGTCTAAAATTTTCAGACTCTTGGAAGAGTATGATTGAACGTATTGTAGACAAATTTTGGTCTTCTACATGGTGGCGTATCGATGTGGAATTTCCTAGAAATTGAAGTTACAAAATAGTTGTTCTGAAAATAATTGTTCTTGACTGGTTGCAAAACGATCTTGTGACTATTCAACACATTGGTTATGAAAAGATACTAATTAGTGTAAATAACCACACTGCAACGTTACAATAACTGCTGTACTACTGGGCTTTTTACAGTGTCGTCTTCAAGAAGAGTTCCAAAATAGATATTTTTTTTCAAACTTTCCGGCGACGTTTCAGATTAATTCCAATTTATTTGGTAACGGTTCCAATATCTTTTCATTGCTTTTGCAATTAGTAGTTGAATTAAAAAAATCTTTATTCTTTGTTGATAGATCGATTGATTTTGTAACACATTTTTAACCCTTAACTTTTTTCATCTATGAGTTACTTTTGCACCATATTTCAATTTCAAAGATAACGTTATAATAGATCTTTTCTCTTAGTATTGCTTTTAGATCTTAGGTTTCAAAATGCTTCTTTGAAAGTTATACATAGTTGTGACATTATGGCCACGTAATGTAAATTTTATAGCAACTTGTTGGTTAGATTTAAAAAATGCTGGGATTTTCAGTTTTTCAGTTTCACTTCATATGGGAGTTACAGAAATTGAGATAGAAATGTTTTTCTCTGATAAAAATTAAAATCAGTTAGATGTTATTTAATAAATGACTAAGTATCGTCAAAACTCGTCTATCAACATCATCAGTTTTCGCCCTTCAAAATGGGAGAAATTCGAAACTTTTCTTTTCTTCATAATTCCTAACACATAATCTTGGACTAATTCTCCCGGTTCATTTGTTATGACGCGCTGTTCAAAAAAAAAAAAAAGTTCTCGTGATTCTGATCGACATTAATATTTCGGTTACAACAAAATTACATAAACAAAACTGATCAAACAATTTTATGGATGGCCACTTTTATATTTTTAGGATCACACACATAGACAATATGCGGTTGTGACGTCTCTCGGCTTGACCTCATTGTAGAAAGAGATTACACATAAAAATATCCCATTTAAAAAAATATATTGCATATATATATATATATTAAAACATTGCCTAATTTCGTTTATGACTCTTTTGACCGTCAGAATAAATACATAAATTTCACTCTAAATAAACAAATATGATTTAAGTAGAATTAACTTGAGACACATACCTACAGAAACCGATAATTAGTATTTAGTATAATAATTGTCACAAATCAGGCAACACTGCAACTCGTTCCAAGATTAATCCCAATATAGAAACATCATCAGTTTTGTTTTCTGTGATCTGGTCTTGCTCATCATTTGACGGGCTGGTGTAAGTAAGTAATTCTTTGGAATAAAGGACGCGTTGTATGTGTGACTGTATTAGAATATTAATTAATTTATATTTTTGTATAACACGTCGTCGGCAGCTTGTAATTTAAAACATAACCGATTTGTGGTGAAGACGCCATGGTATGAATATTTTGTAACGAAAAAATCATTTAAATAAATTCGTGAACATATTTTTTTTTTTGGGATATTTTTAGATTTGCTTTTTTATAATAAGCAAACAATTTCAACACTTTTTCTATATTACTTTTCTTCTTTTTTTTTTTTTGTTTAGTCGAATTTTTGTGCACTTTTGCAAATTTTTCAAAATTTATATTTAACTTTTATATTTGTGTAAATATTTACATTATTAAATTTAAATTTAAAAATTCCACATCACACTAAAACTAATTTCTACTTTTTCTACATTTTTATGTAAATTGAGAAAACGTTTAAATAAATTACAATTACTGTAAATAATGACCGTTGATCAAAGTAAAGAAATAATTTTTTTTTTGTTTTTTTTTTATTCCTATCGATATCAAAATACAGCAGAAAACGAATCGTTTCAAAATACAATACAAACAGACAAACGATACGTTAACGGCATGCAGTACGCCGAACAACTGATTTTTGAATTCATATTCAACCTTTTGAGTGCCATAAAATAATACACCAAAACTCTTTTTTTCAAGTGTTTGGTGTGCTGGTACATAAATAAACGGAAACAACGTGCTTGGCCGTACGATTGCGCATGAACGTGCGGTATAACAAAATGTACACAAATACATACAACATAGAGACAGTGGCGGGTTCCCCCCCCCCAACCGGCCATTTGTCGGTTTTTGCCGAAGGCACACACTATACACGGAAATTGTTACCCGATGATTGTTGCATCAACAAGAATGAAATTGAAATTGAATTAAAAGTTAATAATACACACATACCTATGGAAAATATTATGTACTGTGCAGTGTACACTGTGCATTCCTCTATTTGGTTAATAATGCACTTTTAGCGATCTTTCATCTGGAATACGTTATTTCATTATGAAAAGATTAATGATATTTTTGATATCGGGTTGCAATATTAAAGAGGAACTCAACGTTTTAAAAACAATATACATACATACGTAAAAATGTATGATAACCCATAAAATACGGTCATTAATAATACGGTGTGACCATAATGGAATACATTTGGGCTACCTATTTGAACTCACTATAGGAGTATATCTAACAATATGATTTTGTGAGTAATATGTACATGAAACTGAAACTTGCTCTAAGATAGCTAAAGTATTTCTTCTTTTTTGCAGGGTGATTGTAGCATAAGCGTAATACCAGAAAGAATTCAACTCAAGAAGCTGTCTTTGGATTTGGTGAAAAATATTTTAAATTAGAAATAGAAAATTTATAATTGAAATAGCAAATGGAACTATTTTTTAAAGAAAAATTAGCTGCTTCATCGTCATTTCAGTGGTAATACATTTTTAAATTAATTTTGATAGGATAATTTTGAATCTTTTTATACTTCATGGAGCGGTACCGAAGAAGTATACAAATTTACCGATGAGAGCTTAAAGTTTTCATTATAGCAATATTTATGGAAAATTTTAGAATTGGAATTTTTTTTAAACTCAACTCCTAACAGAAGAACAAAGTCCTTGAAGGAATTGAATATTTAGTAGTGTAAGATGAAACTATTTTAAAAAAAAAGTCAAACCTACTACATATATTTTTATAAATTAATTGTAATTATCTTAGGAGTATTCGTAGTATTAGAATAATGTGTCTCAATTGATACACCAACTAACTATGTATATTTTCTTTAAAAATTTCAATTCAGCATTGATTGAGATTCCCAATTTCCGTTTGAAATTATCCGAATAAATTCATATAATATTCTTCATCTTTGAAATTATAATTAACTCTAGAATTGTTATATGTAATATGTATGTACTTACTTAAACACCACTTATGTACATAATAAAAAGAATCGAACATTAGAAACACCAACATACCATATAGTAATTACTATAAACTCATAAACTTGTTGCGTCTATTGACGAATCTTAAATCCTAACACATCTCCAAACGAAAGAAATAATTAACGAAATGATCTTTATAGTGAGCCTCTCTTATGTAAAATCTTACGATATTTATCTAAGTAGTTACCTATCAATGTATCCATATGTATGTATTAGTTGATTTAGGAAAGCCCATTTACCAGAACATCAATCAATCTCGCTATAAAATGCAAATGTGAGTATAATATGGCGTCTTATAAATGTTTTCCTTCAGATTCCTTACTTATTAAACAACATTTCTTTGTCTGAGACCGGTTTTAACTAAAGAATAAATTGATACGCTGCGTTAAAAAAGAATGTTCTTATACTAGATTTCGGTGTGAACATAATCAATTTTGCTATTTTATTTAGCAGCAACAGATATGTGGAAAGTTTCTCAAAACAGTGCCCAATATAGGCAATGGAGCAAAATCATAAAAAACTTTGTTCTTCTTATAAAGTTCGCAAAGCGACCATGTGGTTTTAATTGAGTAAAAATTGTTTTTTTAGTGATATTAATGTTTTCAACTACATATGTATATCCAACTTTTCAGGCTTATTGCTTAGCGTGAATAGAAAAAAAAAACTATACAGACAGAATTTACTTCCCTCAGCAACGTAACCTGTGTGTTATAAATTATAATTGTTAAGACATTTTTCTAGCTCCCATAATTTTCTATTTAGCCAACATGAAAATTCTCACATTGAACACTGACGATTCTTGAGAATTTTTTTGGAATCATCGTATTAGCACCTTTATACCAGTAGATAATAACAAAATGAGATGTTGAGAGGTCCTAAGAGGTCCTTTTATTATAGCTAAGAACGTAATACTTAGCTATAATTAAAGGACCTCTAATACAATAATACTACAAATTGGTCAATAATTTTTAAATTAATTTCCATTCATTGTAAAATACATACTTTTGCAATGTAAAGTTTAAACTCATTATTTGTTCATTGTATTACTATTTGGAAATTTTTGTGATATGTTAGTAAGTAAATATACATATTTCCTTAACTGAATCATTTAATATTTTATTTTCAAATAGGGTGACCAAATGACCCTATATTTAAAAGAAGAATGCCAGGTCAAACGCCAGCCCCACAAATAATTCCGTATGCTTTCCATTGAAATGTTCGGTATTTGAACCCCGGACCATCCACATACAAGTCTGCTGTCATTACTACTGATCTACCAATGTGTGCTTCTATATCAACTAATCAATTAAAAAATATGTAGGTAAATAGAAATGGAATAGTCAGATCTAATGGTCTTTAAGGGCAATTAATTTGTTGTCCTATAAAAAAAATAGATATAAGATCTAATTAAAAATGATAACACAAAAAAATTGTTTCATGATTGACTAATATTTTTTTTTTAATTTAATTTTAGGAAATTTCTTCCGACAACACCTAATATAGATTAGGTACATATATTATGGACATAAATACTATCAATTAGGTCAGTAGTCGACCACTAATTCAAAAAAAAAAATATCAAAAATACATAAATCAAAATACACCCACAACATACTTGTATATAGATTTAAGTAATTTAAGGTATTATGTATGATAACCTAAAAGTATAAATATCATTAGGTGCTGACCAGTTGCTTTTTTGAAACTAAATACGGTTAGGTATTAATATGTAATTTGAGAGACAATAGTATTAGTCATGAGACACATTAGTAATGTTATCCATATGCAATTCAGCACGTGTGTAATTTAACTGTTGATTGTTCAATGTAACAATTAACCATTCATTGCATATTTTCACTACTGTTTACTGTTGCTACTGGCGTTGATTGGAACCAGATAAAACACGTGTTTTGATTAACCATAAAAGTTCAATGCCTTTTTGTGTTTCTATATTAACTTTTACCCATCCATTTATTATAAAAAATATGTATCAAAACGAGTAATTGTTATGGACGCCATATGCATTACAATTACAACGATCGCCCGGTTCACAGTCCACACAATAAAACAATACAATGTTACACTATATGGGTTTATTTTTTTGAAATAATTTACTTTATTTTAAATTACCGCTACTGATGGAATGGCATGTCTGACCAAAAAAAACGATGTCGTAGGTAGATTGGTTATATGCATAACAAGGGGATAATTATGTACATATAATCGAAAAAAAATATGGGCGCAATAGTTCCATATCACTAAAGGTGTAAGTCCAACCGTTATGGCGCCACAATCTATTTCATGTAATTTCCATTACTCGCTCCATTATAACTTTTCAATACTGGTATCCCTCCTATAACACGGTAGATTAGATAGGTTCCAACATAATTATGTGTTGTACGAAACCGTGTTGTAGGAGACTTAGAACAAGTACATAGATTTTCGCAATTTTCTTATTGTGTAAGAGTAAAACCGTATTGTAGGAGGGATCCCTGTACTCTAAAATTCGTTACAACATATCATATATATCAGCTATATTTCAAAGTGCAATCCGAACCACCCGCCCTTATACTTATGATTGAGAAATACTCAATACATACATAGTGTCGGCAAAAAAAACTCTTTGAACACTGCAGTAAGTCACCAAAATAATAACAAACTAAAACGCAAAATGTATGGCAATGAACCATAAACATTAATTGCACGGCTGCAACTGAAATAAAACAATACACCCAATGCTCAATTTAATTTGAAACAATCGAATTAATAATTGCATTTCCGTGTTCGTTGAAATTAAATACCATGTTTGGAGAATTTTTCGTTTAAAAAAAAAAAAAAAAAAAAAATTGTTATTTAGTTGCGTGAAAGGCAACGTAGGCAGGCACAGTAAACATTGCACCTGCATTATCTCTCTATTCTCCTCCTATATTAGGAGTCATTGTACTCTGTACTGTATTGAGTATTGTAACAGTGGACTGTGTGTGTGCTGAGTAGGTATCAAATATGCATTATAATTATGGTGACATTACGCCAATTTGGAATGTCGTTTGTTTGTACTATTGAAAGTTTTCACATTTACCTGAAGAAGGTACAAAGGTGCACATTACCTTTTCACCGTGCATTTTCTATAACTTTTAATTGCATCAGCTGTTTTTTTTTCTTCTGTTCTTTTACTTTCTATTCTATTGAAAACAGCGCATTACAAAAAATAAATAAAATTCTGCAACTACTATGTACAATCAAAGTACATATCATTCCTTTTTATTTCAATTAATTTTGTTATAATCATAGAAATAATGAGCAAAGTACCCTTACCATGGGATGGGGACTACTATGCCCAAAAATCATAATTTTTAATGCTAAATTAAATTAATAGATAATATTTAGTTACTTATACTTGCTCTCCCCTAAAAAATAATTTATTTTATAAAATAAATAAAATAATGTCACGTGATTTATGAATTCTAAAATCAAAACTTTATAATTGTTTTTAAATGTATTGAAATAAGAAATTAAAGGGTTTCTAAGTATTAATATTTTTTTTAACTGTTCACCCTTAAATTACTTTTTTTTGGAAATCAAAGGGTGGGAACGTGTTCAGAGGACTGTTTTACCTATATCAGTAGTAAAAGCGGATTCTTTCTATTGATAAAATGTTAAAAATGCTAATATGTTTATGATTAATTTAGAAAATTCGATTAAAGATTTTCCGGATTTTTTTAACACGAAAAGTCTTCTTATTGG
>JANSTT010019019.1:0-12363 GCA_026745375.1 Platyura marginata | reverse complement strand
GAAATAATAAACAAGTACTCATACGGGTATATTATAATCGGCGTAGCCAATTTTTTCTTCTTTACTGGTTTTTCTTAAAAGCAGTGTGCTTAAAAAGAACGCGTATTACTCCGATTAGGCGCAGTACAATGTGGTTGAAAAGATACAATTATATTATTATACATAAATATGTACATGTTTGTAGGTTTACAAGTTCATACATGGAATTTGTGCTAATTTTGGTACTATTTTCATTTATAGTGAAAACTCCTATCAGCTATCAAACATGTTAATAACTAATAAACTTAAACACCTAAATTAATGGCCTTTGACTTATCCACTAACGAATTCAAAATATAGTATATACAAATATGTAATCGAATGACATTTCATTGTACACAAAAATCCTTCAGTTTATATGAATACAAAAGTACCATACTTTTATCCATTGACTTTACAACGATTGAAACCTCAATCTCTCAATTCGATGTGTAAGCCCGGCCATAGAAAAAACTCCTTTTGTTCAAAATCAAAATCGTTTATTGTTGGGTAGCATTTCTTACAAATAAACTCATTGGCAGAAAAGGAAACTTTTTCCCAGATAATATCAATGAGAATACAGATATGTTTTACTTATGTATGTATATAAAGAAACATTTTCAAGAACACAGTACATATAATCTGTTGTCAATGGAGCAGAAATCCCAACACATTTTCCAACAAACATATCCATACATATATAGTTAATGTGTGTATGTGCACATTTGTATATAAGTGCATACAGTGGTGGTCAAAAAAATAGATCCACACAAAAAAAAACAAAATTTCAAGGAAAATAGAGTTTTAATTAAATTTTTAGCAAAATAATATACAGTAGTACAAAGAGTTATTCGTACTCCTTTTTTTAAATATATTTTTGCAATTTTTAGAAAAAATACAAAACAATTTCCAAAACCTAAAATTTTTTTTTTCTTAAAATATTTAATATATATGTTAATAAGAACATTTAAAATTCATTTAAATTAATTGAAATCAGTTTTCTAAAAATTTAAAAACTATATTAATAAAAAAGTGTACGAATAATTATTCATATGAACTACAACTATACTTTTACTTCAACAATTGCAACAGTCACTGTGATTAAGTTGAAATAAATTGAAAAAAATAGCAAATCCCCTGGTCATTAAAATAGATCCATTATCTAAACTAAATGTTTGGTTTTCGGTGTAAAACTGTTGTATTATTAATTGTTTTTGAAAAAAAGAAACTGTATTACTAATATTTGGTTGCATGCCTTTTGCCTTTTATAATCACTGTCACACATTGACTCCACTAATTGCCGAAATTATTGAATGCTTAAGCTTATTGATTTCCATTCTTTCTGGATTATTTTCCATAATTCTGATTTGTTTCATATTTTATGTCTACTAAAACTGCTGTCTTAAGCTCCTTCCACAAATTCTCAATTGGATTTTTAGATCGGGCTATAAATCTGGCCAAGAAAGAACATCAATGTCATGGTATTCAAATAATTGGTTTGCGCATTTGGAGGTATGCTTTGAGTCATTGTCCTGCTGGAAGACCCATACCAAAGGCATTATCTCCTCAACATAAAGAATCATGACATTCTGAAAAATGGTAACGTTTTTTTAAAATCCAAATCGCCTTCAGTTAAATGAATTAGGTTAATCCCGTACCAAGATAAAGCTCCCGAAAACATAACACACCCGCCTCCATGGTTAATAGGTTTTTTTTGTATATTTAGGAAGCAATTCTATAGTTTGAGGTCTTCTCAGTTCTCACGTATGTTTTGTCAGAATTGAACAAACTAATCTTCGTTTCATCTGTCCATAAAATATTACGCTATTTTGTTATCTGTTCTGTTTCTCTCCAATGTCGGTTTGGTTCTCTATAGCAAATTTTAGAAGGTTTCGATTATTTATCGTTAATAGCAAAGGAACCTTCCGAGCAATTCTACCATGTACATTTTTTTCTTGAAATCCTCTTCTGATAGTACGTGCACTAATATTTTTTATAATTCGTCTATCAGCTTTTTCACTAGTTTACGACTCCTTTTTTTTCTTTGATTTTGGGTTTTAATGCATTCTGATTCTACACCATTTTCTTAAAACAACTCAAAATACGGACTATTTCACAATTATCCTTCTGTTCTTAATATGTTTATTTGTTTTCTTTCTTAATCAATAAATTATAATCCACGACCCATTTTCACTAATTTATATAAATTTAAATTTTATGCATTTGATAATAGAATACCTGACAACTAACAATACAAAATAGGGCAGCAAGCCCCTTTTGTCTGTTCAAAAGTTAAAATGCACATCAGATCTATTTTTTTGACCAGATTAATTTGACAATTAGGTGATTTCCCTCAACAACAAGAGGGTTTACAGTATCCTTTTAGCTTTCCTTAGACTAATATTGACATTATTTAATTAATTTTTTATTCTGTTGTGAAACAACTAAATAAAATTTGTTGAGCGTTTAATAAAAACTAAAACAGAATTTTAAAAGACGGATCTATTATTTTGATCACCACTGTATATGTACACATCCATTTGGAGGTGGGTTGTTACTTCTTCTAAATTATACGTGTGCACAAAAGAACTTTTGTTAAATTACGAGTTTACCTTAGAAACAACATCACAATGTATTTAGTACAACGACTATCTATTGACGTCAACCTATGTACTTGTACATATGTATATATATATATATAAATACAATCCATATACACATAATTATATTTTATGTAATAGGTACATATAGCACTCATATATGGTAGCAATGCGAATACTTATATGTACAGTACATACATAGTTTTATTGAATTGAATAAAATCCATGGAAAACTCTTTATGGAAGAGAAAATTATGAACAAAAAGAAAATCCATTAAATTGCCTTTGCTTGTTGTTTTCTACAGAAAATAATCTCTAAAAGACGTGCATATGTAGGTCAACATGTTACATGGCATATCCAGTCAAGTTACCCAACCAAATTAATCATTCCCAATTTAATCTCAATACGATTGTTCTTCCACGATACAGTGGTTCAAAGTAGTATTCGTACAGCACTTTTATTAATTTTATTATTTTTGCAATTTTTAGAAAAAATAAAACTTAATTTCCAAAACATGAAACTTTTTTTTTCTTGAAATCTTTTAAGGAAATATAAATCTTAATAAAATCATTTAAATATGTACATTGGACATTAAGAGTATTCGTAAAAATTACATTATACCTAAAGGTGATTTTTACGAATACTCTTGATCCCCAGTATTTTGTTGTTAAAGTTTGTTTTTTGAAAATTGGCGGTTTTTCATTTCATAATTAGGTACATGGATATTTTATTAAAAAAAATAATGATGTCTTGTAGAATGTAGAATATGGATTGTGGATGTTGTAAACTAGGAATAGACGTAACCGCTAGTATTTCAAATAAGTAGTCAATAAACTGATAGAAAATGATTTATGGGCGAAAGATACGCACACTGAGGCGGTGGCGGTAACGGTGGCGGTATAGTAGTTTGCTGTGGACATTATTTCCATGAAAATGAATAATAAATACTTTTTTATTAGTAAAATAATGTTTTAATTTTTCTGACATTGCTGTTTCCATGGAAATCAATAATAAATTCAAGCGCGGTACGCGGAAAAATAGGACATGCAACGTTCACAAATAGAACGCCACACTGACCGCGCTACCGCGGCGGTCATACCGCCCTAGTGTGCGGTGCCAAATACATTTTACTGTGTTGTATTGTACCGCTACCGCCACCGCCTCAGTATGCGTCAGGCTTAAATAAATAAAGAAAGAAAGAATGAAAAGAAAGAAATTTAAAAAAGGAAGAAAGAAAAGAAAGGATAAATAAAAAATTAAACTCATATATTTATATAATACACAAGATGTAGTAAGTTGGCGAGATTTTCATACGTCATAGTGTGGTGAAAATAAATACAGCAGAGAGAGAATAAAAAAAATCACAAAAACATAAAATAATTACATATTCCCTCTTTTACCACATCTACATACTTACATATATGTATATATCTTTCTGTTCTTCCACGATTTTGTTTTTCTCTATGCAGACAACGAGGCGAAATAGAATTGAGAAAACATAGCAAAAGTGAATAACAGGGCGACCTCAGTAATTATCTATACTATAATATACAATAATTAAATTATATATGAAAGCAGCCAGTTCAAAGCGTTTTTGTTTTCCCCCTGTGTTTAAAAATTTTGTACAAATGCACATGGGTCCTCTAAGCATTAGTATATTAAGTAATTAGGCTAAATAGCAATGATGCACAGGTAGGTCTCCTATAACGCGGCGCGGTACTGTTTCAATGCGGTCAAAATATTTAGTACATTTTTCCTATAACGTGATGTACATAACGTAGTTTTTATACCCGTATGATGTTAATCAAGGGTATTATAACTTTGGTACGAAGTTTGTAACGCCCCTGTGTCAACACTATTGTCTTTCTCGTAAAATTTTAAGTAGTCCTAGGGTTTTGGGGCAAATCGGACAAAAAATAGGGGAGGCTGTGGTGAAGATTTCATCCATAGACCAAAAAGTTGTACTACCTTCCGTTATGGCGCTACAATCAATTTCATTGAATTTCTATGGTTTTTAATCAATAACTCGAAAAGTATTTAGTTTACGGAAAAAATGAAGATGATGAAAATGATAGAGAATAAAAAAATGAAAATTTCATTCATAGACTAAAAAGTTTCACAAAATACCGTTATGGCGTTGCAATCAATTTTATGTCATTTCTAGGGTTTTTAATCATTTGTATTCAATTTACCCAATTATATTTATTGTACAGACAAAATAGACACGGACAAAGTTTTAAATAATAAACAAGTACTCAATTTTTACCTTCTTTACTGGTTTTAACTAATGTTCAGCACCTGTGCCTAATTTAAAAATGTCATTTAGCCATTTAAAAAATCAATTGAAATCAAAGAAGAGAAATAAAATATAATAATCTTTGTTGTAATTTTTATTAATCTAGAATTTTTCCTATAACCTCTTCAGGGACAAATTTTTAATATTGTATTTTTTATTTTTTACTTCTAAAATGTATTTATGGTAAATTACGGTAATTTTGATTGCAAAAGTAAATGTACACGTGTCAATATCCCTGAAGAGGATAAGTTTTGAAATGCGTTAAATTTTTTTTACAAAATATATAAAAAATAACAATAATTATTGTTTTAGAACCGAACCGTAGTATTTTTATGTAGTTAATATTATGTCCTATGCTATAACGCAATTTTTGGCAATACGATATTTTTTAGAAACGTATCTAACAGGTTGTTAGAGACCTATCAATGCTGAAATCGCAAGTTTTGTAGCTTTATCTTTTTTCTGGATAGATGTTTATTTGCACATAAACAAATTTTAGTAAATCTAACTGGAACATTCGATATAGATTTTAGGTATACCTACACTTCCTCATAAAATTTATTGCGATTGCGGCACTCATCGTCATTACGTATACGGGGTACGTGACATTACAAAATATAGACAGTTCCTATATGTATATGCCAGAATCGCGATATCAAATCGGATATTGGTTTTTCCATCATGTCTAAACGAATACGGAAAAATGTCGGGAACTGCACAAAAATCTGTTACAAAGAAGAAATATCATTACAAAGAATTTATCTCTATGTGTGTATTTAGCAGAAAAAACAATATCGCAAATCTAGAACAAAAAATTGTCAATATATTTATTTCCAGGAAGTATCTGACGTTTTTTTCTTTTTTTTACTTGCAGATAACCATGTTGCGACGAACAGGAACCGGTTGAATTTTGTGGATAGCTGAACACAAATCACCCACAATATCGTCATGCATTCTACGCCTGATATTGTGGCAGCTGTTTGCTTTGAAAGCAATCCAACTTTATCACCAAGTCGTAATACATTTTATCGTTCAAGTGTCATATGTCGCCCAAGCATAATAAATTCCTAATGAGCTGAAGAAAGCGATGAGAGAATATATGTAGCGGTAAGTAAGGAATTGTTCTATCGCAACATATACATACGTATTGTAGATGGCAGCACTACACAACGAACGATTGATAAAATGGATTTTTTTAGTGACAGCCCTATGTTGGGCGAACGCGATCGAGACCGTGAAGCGGTGCACTGGGAATTGGGCGATTCAACACCGCCCCCCTTCAATAATGGAGGACCGAATATGGGTGGCTTGCCTCCAGGCTTGCAATATGGCTACGGCGATGATAGTACAATCACAACGAATAATAATTATGCAGCTACTGGTGGTGGCACTGCAACTGGGACTACAGGAAAAGAGGTTCGGTATGCCCCTTTTCCAAATACCCAATCACCGACACATTCGAATCATATGTCCCAGGCACCGCTACAAAGGGCACATTCCAGGTAAATGATATGTTACAACTGCATTTTAAATATAATTAAGTAAGGTACATACATATTACATATATGTTGACACTTGACAGTAATTATTCGTGTGACCCTCTCACATATTTTATCACATTTACAGCAAACTATTCCAATTTTCCACCATATTTCTTCAGCAGGTCGTGTTATTTTGTGTTTTGTGATTGCATAGGTCAGTCGTGTATTTTTGTGAATATTAAAATTCAGTTTTTATTTTAGATACTTATGTGTAACGGCATATAGCGGTTGTTAATACGTTTTGTTGCAATTATTTACCTATTCTATTTTTTGTTCGATTTTAGTGAAGTTTTAACTAAGTTTAGTTTATTACTGAATCAGATTTTAAATCTAATTAATTGTTCTTTTAACAGAATCAGAATCATACACAAAAAAGTGGAAACAAAAACATAAAATCATAAAATTATTTTTAAACTCCATGGTAATGCATTTCTAGTATGTTTCTGTTTCTGTTTCCTTTAAAAAAATAATTTTAATACATTTGCTGTGGGGTCAAATTTTGGTCGCAAATTACGTAATGTGACGTTTACGGCTACGTATCTGCACATGAAAATTGTATAAATGTGTTAAGCAATTTGTTTCAATGGATTTGTTATACGAAGTGGTAGCAGACAGTTGCGATTAATTTTTACACTGCCTTAAAAAATGTTATCGGTTCCTAATTTTTCACGCCTGTCAAAAACTCACTCGCCCTGTCAAAATCTCACAAGGGTTCGAGGTTGTGAGATAACATTTTAATAATATTGTAAGGCACTATTGTAAAATGTATTTTTTTTATCTTTAAGTTCAACCAAACAATATTAAAATAAATTTGTCAAAGTAAAATATTTTATTTAATAAACTGTCAATATTTTCATACGAAACAGTTGGAAAAATTTGGAAATCCATACTGCGCATTCGCGTTATTTTGTGCGGTTCGAATTCGATCATAAACGTCACATTACGTGATTTGCGACCAAAATTTGACTCCTGATGTTGTTCCCCGGTTAAATTTTTTTTTGTCGAAATTGTCAACACAGTTGTTTACACATTTTAGATGTTCCAAATAATATTATAGTAATAATTATAAAATTTATTTTATTCAGATCTATGTCATCCATACCACCGGAGCCCTTCATGATAGCGCGCGCCAAACAGATGAATCGTCGCGTTTCGATAAATGTCGGTGGTGTAAAACATGAAGTATTATGGCGTACGCTTGAACGTCTACCGCACACAAGACTCGGTCGTTTACGCGAGTGTACAACGCACGAAGCAATATCGGAGTTATGCGACGATTACTCCCTAGTTGACAACGAGTACTTTTTTGATAGACATCCGAAAAGTTTTAGTTCAATATTAAATTTCTATCGTACCGGAAAATTACATTTGGTAGACGAAATGTGTGTTCTAGCTTTTAGTGACGATTTAGAATATTGGGGTGTAGACGAATTGTATTTGGAGTCATGTTGTCAACATAAGTACCATCAACGAAAGGAGCATGTTCATGAGGAAATGCGAAAAGAAGCGGAAAGTTTAAGGCAACGCGAGGAGGAGGAATTTGGTGATGGAAAATGTGCACAATATCAAAAGTATTTATGGGAATTACTCGAGAAACCAAATACTAGTTTAGCGGCTCGGGTAAGTTACATATATTAATTAGAACGATAAGTCATCAATGGTGTTGGAGGTAACTAATTTTAAGTAACTATTACGCATTTTTTGGAATACTAACAACACAAAACTTTACACTACATGATACGAACAAGAACATGTCCGTTTCGATATTTATTTTAATTTTATTTATATCGAAAAAATTCCTGTATGAGTCTTTGGATTACTTGAATCGGTAATTTTTTTGTTTTTTTTTTACATAAGAGTACCTACCATATCCATAAGTTTATAGAGGAAGGTATATCTATACATGCATCTTCTATACACAATGAACAATAACAATTTGTTTATTTTATTAACAGAATCTACCTACAGCCAATAAAGAAACATCGTTTTTATTGCTCCATCTTGAAAATGTTCTTTGAACATGCGACCAGAACGAATAGTTATAAAACACGACAGTCCATTTTTAAGGAAAGTGGAAAGTGGTTAACATTATTCTGTAATGTAATTCTACCCACATAAAGCTATCATTCAAATTAAGGGCACATTTTTGTGTACAAAAAACAAAAATTTGTAAAATAACTACATTTCCTAAAATATTATTGCTTTATTAACTATTTCGTCATTATTACCTATTATTCTACAGTAAATGAAAGTATATACCTACAACCTACATATTGTAGTGAATTATGTACAACATATAGAATTGAGTTAGTAAATCAAAGATTTGAGGTCAGCCATTGCGCCCGATACATTTTGATTTTATTTTAATTTATATTGAGGATATGTCTATGACACGCAGTTGGGTTTGGGTCAATAAATTTCTTTATTGGCTACAAAAACTACAATAATTTTTGTGGCCTTGTACAATTGATAAATATTTGTATGACGGCGAACTATGTACATCATGGCGCCTTATCAATGTTTACGTAGCCAGGTGGAACCTAAATTGAATATAACTGGTTTAAATCTTAGTTCTTAGTTTCTCTTTTGGAAAATTTAATTTTCCGATTTATAAAATTATTTATCACTGTACTCTATGTAATTTTACTGTAATTGCAAATTCATTGGAAAATGTCGCAGTAAAAAATAGCCGTACTTAATACATAATTATAAATTTCCTATAATTATTACTTTCTTGTATAAACAATTAAATCATTTCATGGTAACAATTAAATAAAAACAGTGGGGATACTTCATTCTATTAGAGAGCAATAAAAACGATAAAACTAATTAAATAATTTGCTTAAACAAATTACACTGTAAGTATATCAGAAAATTAATACCACAAAAATCAGCATGTTAAGTTAACCTCCCTCTATCTAAGAAGTTCATTAATTTCATTTAAACATTTTGAACAGTAGGTATCTACTTGTATTACATAGTCATGAACATTGTGTACAGTACAAAATAGAAGAATTCATTACCAAAGGTTTCATGTGGAACTAAAATTGCACAAATTTCCGGCTCTTGACGATTCATTATACTCTGTTAAAGTATTTTCTAGAAGTTTCATTTATATACATATGGATATACCAAAAACTATTAACTATAACGAAACTTCAATTTAGTTAAATTGTGTTTTTGTGTCAATTATTTTGGCATCTATTTCAATCTTCGTCTTGCTTTCTCAACTTTCTACATATTATTAATATATAATATAGAAATGTAATTTGGCGGATACTATATACATACATACATATAGCAATTATAGTATAAAATATATACTATGTCTATAATCCAGCTAGATATACACATAATATGTACTGTACATACTTCAAATGCTGTTGTTTTTTGGTTAGCGGGCAATGGTAATTACTCGATGTTAAATACACAATAAGTTCACAAACTCGTGCCATGTTGTTTTCGATGGTATTTGATTTGATTTATTTTCTATCTGTAATTTACAATAAATCTTATGCAAAAACTAAAATATTTAACATAGAGACATACTATACTTAAGTATGTAATTAGATTTTTGAATGGAGTTACACATCCAAAGTGATTTTTAGGCTTGAGAAAAGAGTAGGTAATATAAGGATGTAACCTTAAGCAAAAAAGTATGATCTGCCGTTATTTCTCTTGAGAGAGAAAAGTGCTTGACAAGTTGTACAGAAACAAGAGAAAATTACAATTGGGAGATTATATGCACATAAACATAGAATTTAGGTAAATTGTGTTTAATTAATACAAATCGTATAAAAAGGAATGACATTTTTTTCTATTTCGTGTTAAATCAAAATCGTGTAAAAACGGTTCGTATATAAACAAAATTATATTCATACAAGAAATTCTAATTAGTATACCTGACAAAGAATCAAACTTCATTGAATTTTAAATGGTAGTCTCTGGATTTGCTTATCAATCTTCGGACTTTGGCTATGGCATTGATATAGTGGGACAGTTTATTTTCTCACATTTTTAGCAACCTGCTATCGAAATAATAATAAATTCTTAATATACAATACATATATATGTACATATTATAAAAAAATTAATTCGAACGGGCCCCAAAATTATGCCACTGCACAATTAAAAATGGTGTTGTAAAATTCCGTTAACAACAGTTTATAATAGAAAAGCTACAAATCGAATATTTGATGCGAAATAAACGCACCCAGTAAATAGAAAAACTAAAAATATTAGCATCGTTCATTTTGTGAACAAATCTATGACGTGATAAATTCAATAAATTTAAATTGATGTCACTTTTCAAAACCAAAAAAACATTAAACTAGTATATGTATATGTCTAAAATAATAACGGAATCTAATAATTGAACATCATTGATAGGTAACCATAATCACCAAGAATAATTTCCGATTTCCATAAGGAAGCCATATTATTAGGATAAAAGCCTAATCTACGAATCCTTATATGTATTTAGTTGAAATGTTTTAATTATTTATGTGCAATTGCGAATATTAGCTAAAATCACGCAAAATCGATTAGAATTTTGGTTGTATGTATTTAGGTTAAGGCGATTTGAAGTAATAATGCTAATTTCAACAATTACTCACTCTCTGATCCACATTATACTCGTATTACCTATATAGAAAGAGTTTACAATTTATTATGTTCAAAGATAATTTAGTTTGTAAGTGAAGTGAAAACACGTCTTGCAGGTGAGCGGTAATAGGTAGACGAGGAAATAGAAAATGAAATACCTTTTACCCGTGCATTCAACATTCAACCTACTTCGAATATAATGCAGTTCAAAAACCCACACCTTCGTTTAAAAGGCAATTTCACAAATGGAATTACAACATTCAAGTCAACATCCATTGGCCTTATCTATATACATATCCATACATGCATAGATGGCTGTATCCCACAACTATCTATATCACCCTAAGTCTACACTCTACATACTATTATATAGTTATTCATATATTCAGTAAGGACATACATACATACATTATACAATGTATAAGGATATTATACCAAAAACTGGCTACTGAATCGATAGTATACTATAGATAAGACCATGGACATAGACGTGTTGAGTTGACCTGAAGCCAACATAACAGGTGTAAAAGCCAATATAATAAGGGAGAATGGAATAAGTGAAAAGGCCATACATCAGTACTGTAGGAGTATTATTTAACATCCTTTTAATATAACAACTAGATAGATCAGTTCCATGTGATATCTATTATTGAAATAAACAATGGTTTTTTTCTTTTTTAATTGGTGCAGTGTGTAGCGTGTAGGTCAATTGAAAATGGGAGCAAGCAACATAGTCCACACTGAATTTTCCGATGAGGTAGAGTAAGAGAAGCGTATGATATTTAGAGATAATTTATTAATGAGCGAACGTTGTAGGGATAATCATACGCAAGAGAAAATTAACGCAAAAATAAATTTTTAAATACAAAATAATAATTAATATGTATAAATAATAATAAACAAGCTGTGTAAATATTTTTGCTTAAATTTTATAGCTAAGCTTTTTAAATAAAAAGTTTATATGTACATATGTATAAATACAAATTCTATATATAAAATGTATTCTGGAATATTTTCTTTTAGAAAAAGGCCTATTACATAATTTGGCATATATACGAAAGAGATTTTATTTTGACTTTTATTAACTCAGTTTCTGCCGAAAACAACTTCTTATAAGCTGAAGTGATACAAAAACCAACAAAAACACAAAATCACATCGTCTTAATAGTTACCATTGCCGAGCTTAATTCAAGAAAAGAGTCAACAAACATGTACAAATAAACGTCTTTTAAATTTATTGCTAAAACGTTTTCAAACTTTAAAACGCTTTTTAAATATATGTACATATCAGCAAGACATATA
>JANSTT010019018.1:0-12365 GCA_026745375.1 Platyura marginata | reverse complement strand
TATAATCATTCATATATCATCTTGTATTCATAGTTAAAATCGATCTTAAATGATTTTAACTCAGAATAGGCCTGTAAATATCTTATTTAAAACAATTTTTCACTTATTAGTTATCACATCAAAATCTAAACGCAGCCTTGCAATGAATTTGTAAAGCCGTTATGTGATGAGATAAAAAAAATTTATTTTTTTAGATATTTTACTTTCCAGCTTATGGTAACATTATGCAAATTAAGTGTTAAAAGTCGTTTTAGAAGTAGCAATTTTATATTTATGCAAATTATGAATATTCAATACATAATTTATAATATAATTAAAATCAATAAAAACCTTTTTCCTGTGCTAATTGAATGGAAACGCTTTAATTAATTTTCTAATTATGTAGTCAGTGAATATTCATAATTTTCTACATTTTCTCTTAAAATTTATAAGCAAATGCTTGAAATTCATTTTGTGAGCTACATTAGTTATTTTATTGGTAATTTTTAATTTTGGATTTTTTTTTTAAAAAATTTTTCAAAATTAAATTTAAATTTTCCAGCGAAATTTCAGAGATTTTAAGTTTTTTTTTTAATGAAATTAATATTTAATTTTAAAAATTTCTCTTTTCTTCTAGGATGACGAAAATGATTTCGATTGGTGAGTCATTTTTATTTATTATTTTTTTCTACAGTGGCGAACATAAGTCTATGTACACCCAAAATATATGCCATTTTTAAAAAAATTGATATGATATAAATATATATATGCAGCTGCGAACATAAATCTACGTACAATTTATTAAAAAAAGGCCAATATTTTGGGTGTACGTAGACTTATGTTTGCCACTGTATGTCATATATCTTGGTTCATATATCTTTTGTTTTATTTGTTTATTTATGGACACTTTGACTGTACGAATTATTTTCTAATTTTTCCGCTTTTTGATTTTTACGGGCAAAAATTACTCCTCGCCTAAGTGAACGTAAAATCAAATTTTGTTTTTTTTTGTAGGTAGAAAATTTGGCCTATTATGAAAATCTACATTTTTTTATTCTCTATAATTTTTGTTATATTCATTTTTTCTCTATTTCGAATATATTTCGAGTAAATGATTAAAAACCGTAAAATTTATATTAAATTGACTGCAGCGTCAAAATGGTTGAGCGTGGAACTTTTTGGTATATTAATGAAATCTTCATTTTTCCATTCTCTGTCATTTTTGTTATAATCATTTTTCCTCTATTTCGAGTAAATCATTAGTTTTAATATGAAAATTAGGTACATAAAGTATATCAACCCCATCTCCCCTATACCTTGTTTGAGATGCTCCAAAAACAATTTTTGGCTATAATATCACATAAAAAATAAATAACGCTCCTGGCAATTTATTGTAAAAAGTATTTTCTGTTTAATAGAAAAAAAAGCTCTTCATCCGATTATGGATTTATGCTTTTACTTCTATGCATTTATGCATTCGGGTCATTATGCTAATAAATAACTAATAATAACTTTCAATTGTCATTACAAAAATATCATCTACTTGAATAAATAAAACCTGAATTTTTTTTTTAAATTATTTTGTTACGAATTCACTACAAAAATACGGTGAAAAAAAATTCACTTAATGTAATATTTGCACAAAAACTTAACGACGAAGTGCTCACATTTCTTTTTTTTTTATTTTCTTGTCTTCCACTAAACGATCAATGCCAACCACTGACTGTAATGTGTCACTGTACATAATGTAAAATGTACCATGTTACTCATCCATATGGATGAATAAAGGAGTGTTGTATCACAATAATTTTTGTATTATTAAATTAGATGATGGAATATGATGGTTTTCATTAGTTTTTACATTTACGAGCAATTATAATTTATATAACAGTTTTTTATTTAACGTACCTACATACATATGTATAAGTATACTAAGTACGGCCGCAAACCGACTTAAATGCATTTATTCATAAATGTTATATCAGTACGATGCATCATGCATCATTTGCAAAACAAGAGCAATATGAAATCAATGGAAAACTGAATTATCTTTACGAATATATGAATGTGTAAAATATGATGATTGAAAAATGTTCGTTAAATTGTAAAAAAAAATATTTATTTTACCTATAGAATATTTTAGCTAACTCGAGAATTGCTAATTGGGTCACATAAATTATTTATTATTTCTGGATTTTACTAATAAAATTGTTAAAGTCAAGTTTCATTGGGCTCATTTTGGTTGACGCTATTTTTGTTAGATTATTTTCTACACTGAGGACAATAAAAATAAAATTGAAATTAATTTGGCTATTAGTTTATAGATAGTGCACGTATTTTATTACAAAAAATATTCCCCTAATGAGAATTGATATTATGTAGTATTAGCTTAGCGTTTAGATGCATAATTGTAACACTTTCTACCACTCCTTATGTCGATGGTTCTTAAAAAAAAGGCCCTAACCCACATTTTTCAGGAGAGAAAAATCGAAATATTTTTACGCAACATTTCAACAAAGAGAACGTTTTAAAAAGCGCGGAAAACCCATATTTTTTCGTGAAATTTAGTACAATTGTGTTGCCAGATAGTGTAAAATATCTCAAATTACCAGATTTCATAAAAAAAACAATTTTTGAAAAAAAATTGATGTTAGGGCCTTTACTCAAATAACGTTATCGATATGTTTTACTCTAAGATACATTTATACTCGTTCTTATAACATTTTCGGATTTTTGTATATCTCAAACTTGCCCAATTTTGTCGAATGTTCTAAATATTTGATATTTTTTTTCAATCCAAAAAAAACATTTAATAAACTCACGAAACGCCACTGTTAATTTGGCTTCTTTTCTTTTAATAAATTCTAGACATTTTGTTAGTTTCTCTACTTGTACAAATGTCAACAATTTTTGCAAATTTTTTAGACTGAGTTTCCTCGTTCGACAAAAAAAAAACAAAAAACACAAAGCAGTTATATGGGACCCATTTTGTTTCAGCAAATTGTTAATGACATTACTGGGATATTTTTTAAAATTTAATTTATAGTAGTTTTTTGGCTTTTTGTTTACAACTTTAAATGAAATTTATGTTACTGATGCTATTTAGTAAGTCTGATGGCTATAAAGAATAAATAAAATAAAGTTTTAAGAATGCGGCAGCCATTTTTACGACATACATAATACTATAAACATGATTACTACTAGTAAATTGAATTAATACAAATTGTCATACTACTAGTAAATGAAACACCTCCGTCATTATTATTATTATAAAATACATTTAAGTAGATTTACAGATAAAAAGAAATTAAACCACAATAATGAGGTATAATAGTCGTATAATGTGTAATTAATTAATTAAGATGGCTACAGAGATAAAGTTGTATCATTCCAATTAACGCATTTTTTAAATATTTTCCATGGATTGCTTGTTTGTATGCAGTAAATGGATGATGGTGTACACTGGGTTGTACACACTGTGTATATACAGGTACAACAATCCGGTAGCATCATTAATATATTATAGCTGGGTGACCCTTCCGGTTTTGTGCATTAATTTATAAGCTGTGTAATAAAGTATGATTATCATATTGGCGTATTAATTACATAACATTAAGATTGTATATAGGAAAGTTGGAAGGTGGAAGAAATGTTGCTTAGAAAATTTCCTGGTCTTTTTTTTTATTTGTTTTTTTTCTACATGTTTTTAATAATAATTTTATAATTAATTTAATGTGGAATTTTAGTTGTTTACAGTTAACCCCTACACTGCATTTATTTTTTGCATTTCATTAAAATAATTATATTTTAATGGCAAAAGACAAATTAAAACAGGAAAAATTAATAAAAAAAATCTAAAAACATCTCGGTGATACATCAAATATTATGGCCTTTATATTGAAGGGCACCTAAAAAAAATACAAAGACGACCCGTACGGCAGTATCGAAGCGTGAGAATTATTGATCCCATCAACATCAGACTATTTTTAAAAAAAACTTACGTCATTTTTATACAGGAAAACGAAAAAAAAATTGGTGAGGCACCGTTTTGACCGTTTTTTCGGCGGTTTTTTAAAAAGTGACACAATTTTGAACTTTCTTAATATTGAAGATATGATTTTGAAATTTTGTATTTTTATATTATTTTGGATTTGCAGCATTTTTTGCTAAATAAAATTTTTGGAAAAAGTTAACCCTTTAAGGTCCAAACATTTTGAATATGAAAGGGTTAAACAAAAAAAATATTAAAATTCAACTAAATTCGTTCAGGGAGACTTTCTTTATGTTTTTAGTGCAATAATATATTTTTAAAAGTTGACCCTTTAAAGGCACCATTTGTACCATATAGGGTTAACATTTTCTAAAAACAAAAAATTTATCTAAACGGTCAAGATGTTCGGTGCCTCACCAATTTTTTTTCGGTTTCCGGTATAAAAAATTTTATTTGGCTAAAAATAATTATTCGTTGTACTAGATTTGACAGAAAATAAAAAGTGATACATGCAGTGTAGGGTTAAGAGAGAATTTTAATTTTTTTTTTGATCCATTTCCAAAAAAAATCTTCATTTCATGAAAGAAAAAAAAAGAAAAACATTTTCTAAACATTTGTATGCTTCATTTGTTCGATGTCACAGCCCTGTTTTAAAATTGTTTTCTGATAAATTGACAATGTTGATGTACAGTAACGATAAACATTACCAATCTAATCATTGTAATTTATTGTCCGCAAGTAAATATATAAAATACCAGCTACCCGACCATAAATGGCAAAATAAATGGTAAAATAACAAACCAAATGTCTTCAAATTAGTCAGCACATCGACAAAGACTAATTCACACCGTCTCTTGTATTTTATGTACATGCTTTCGATTGAATTGAAAACCTCACGTATAGGTAGATATTACCTGATTGTTAATGGATAGATTGTAGTATATAGTGTTTTGCGTATGAAATTGGCTAAAAAAAAAAATATTATTTTCTTTTTCTAGTTTTCTTTGAGTTATTGTTTATGGGGTACTGTTTTATTCAAAATTAGTTTCGCCCATATGTAATTGAGATTATTTGATTAGACAAAACCATTTAATTATGTGCATCTGCGGAGAATAAAATATTTTCTGGCAAATACATTTCTGGAATAATTTTTTTTTTAAGTTTACGAAAGATTTTAGAGCAACAATTTTTTTTTTGTAAAAATTTATATCTCAATCAAAGAAATAATACGTCACTGGTAATTTTACGAGCAAATTATAAACTTCTGGAATTTGATTGATGGTTATTCCTTTTTTATTGTTTTTTTTTTTTTTATACAATGATAATCATCATGTTGTCCATGTATTTAATACCATCCAATAAAATATAGACTACATATTTAGATATATTACACATACTTTGCATATATTCAATTCAAGAGAAACCCAACATACCATCGAAACCAGTATCTTTAGAGTTTCCGACTAGATACCTAATGTATATCTACCTAAATGTAGTTGGATTGATGTAGAAAATGCAAAAACGTGTACACATATCATGTACAAGTACATAGAGTTACGATATAAAACTAGACCAAAAATGCCTACCTAACATCAGAGCATCAATTGGAAACAGTAAAATTTATCTATTATTTGTACAAAAAAAAACCAAAAAAAAGAAAGAAAAAAAAAACAAAAAAAAAAGTTAAATAACAAAAAAAAAATTAGAGTTACATTCAACATAATCGTAAAACATTCCAGAACGAAATAAAATGGAGTTTTTTCTTCTCAAAAATTCCATGTATACAAACCATTTCCTATGCGCGCACAGTCTTTTGCTAAAGCGTTTGGAAAAAAAAAAAAAAATTCTGGTTGAGTAATGTTAATTTCCAGATAGGAAAAAAATCTCGTTAAATGTTTGCTAGAACATCTATACGTATTTTGTTACACTCACAACAAAAAAAAATGTAAACATTGAGTAGTTATAAGAACCAAAAAAAAAACAGTTTTATTTTATTTTTCTTCCGTCGATCATCTTGTGGGGCAAATTACTTACATCTCTCTAGTAAATTGCAATTATTTTTTTGTTGTTTAATCAATTTTTTTTTTTTTTTTTTGAGTAAACTAAAATGACCAATAATTATAATTTTGATTTATATTAAAAAAAAACTAGTTAGATAAAAATCATTTTTATTTTGTAATTTCATTTAGTTCAATAAATACAGATTTCTGATCACAATAATGTTGGTCCTATAAGATTTGTGCAGTTATTTACCGTAATAAACGTTATTTTTAAGGTTAATGTCTGGAAAATATATAATTGATTGAAATAAGTTCAGCTGTTAGTTGTCGGTCTGGAACCACTGATTTTCAATAAATAATTTAAAATAATCACAAACAAATTATCAGTGGAAATACTGGACCTCCAATTTGAAGATTTTAGCCGATCCAATGAAGTATTTTTGAAAATAGCGAGTTTCGACATAGATTCTCAAGTCACTGTAAGATTTATTAACAGTAACAGTTTTTTTTTCTCGAATTTGTTACCAACAATAGTAATAAATGAAACAAATGTAACAAATGTAGCAAACTAATACGATTTCGTTGAATTTAGTTCATGAAATAATTCCATCAAAAGATATATCCAGAATTGTTACGAAATATTTCGGAATGACGAATAGCGACAACCATTGGGTTGAAAAAACGTACCAATTTTGGTAACAAATACATGTAGCAAATGTAACTTGAAATTCGTCGTGTAACATTTACATATGCTACTATGCAGTAAAAAATTACGTATTTTATCGATCATTTGTTACTTTAACAACCCTGGTGACAGTGGAAAAGGTTAGTTTAGGATGTGTTAAAAAAAAAGTTTAAAAGTAGAAATAGAAAGCTTCAAAGCAGACCTAAGCACAGACGGTTTTCATAAGAAAAGCTACTAACAAATGTACAAAAAGTGCTGTAATGTTTTTTTTTTGTATAGAATTGGTGAAACTGTGTTAGGCACCTGGTATTATATCCGGGTAAAACTCCATAACACAAGAGAGATAAATTAATGAAATTTTGGATTCTGGGGTCGTAGAGTTTCGAGAATTCTGGTATCGAAATTGAAAAATATTTCCGCACTCCTTTGACCCACTCTTTCACCAATTTTTTAAAAAGACCGCCTTTTCTTCTGCAGAAGGCTTTTATTTTGTTGCTTAATATGGGGCCATTATTTTTGACCTATTGTTAACCCTTATAGGAGCCTTTATGCAAAATTACGATAAAAATTGCTATTTTCTCAACTTTCTTTTATGAATTTGGAAGAAATATTTATACAGAATAGTTTTTATCTTGAGTATTGTATTTGTATTGTTAACCCTTATAGGACCCCCTAGAAAAATACTGTTAATTGGCTTTTTTGTCTCGTGAGTACTAGTAAGGTAATAATATTGAATAGCAACACCACTACCTCAACTAGCCCCCAAATAATTTTTTCATAAAAAGACCATTTTCATGTACAGCTCTCCTATAACACGGTTCCAACATGATTTCGTGTTACATGAAACTAATAGCAAGTATTATTGAACTACCGAGTTACACGAGAATTTCCGTTATGTTCTTATCACTATAATAGTAGTGAAACCGTGCTATAGTATACCGTGTTGTACGAGAATTTCCGTAATTCTCTTATCGTGTTTAATTGAAATCGTGTTGTAGGATACCGTGTTGTAGGAGGGCTACCTATGAAGGATTTTTTATGTTATTGTTGTTCTTTACACATTAGGCCATGCTACACGCTGTTGTCATTTTGCGCCCAAAACAGGTTTTATAGGCAAGATGTACGGGAGGTAAAGAATATATTTCTGCACAGCTGTTGTCATTTGTAGAGAATTTTGCATCAAAAACCAAGTCTGTTTATCGGTGCATCAACACCAATACAACGAAGCAAAACAAGGAATGATAAACAAATTCTCTCACACATGCAAATATACTCACGTAAATATATAAAAGAAACACTGATGCAAGAGGACTAAGTGTGGCATCACTTGTCTGTTGTTAAACTGGTTTGCATCAAGCATCACTTGAGCAGTGACAACACTGTGTGGCATGGGCTATTGTATATTAGTAAAAACCACTAGTGAAAGTTTTGTAGCCATAATTGGCACCAATTTTTTTTAAAGGGATATTGCAAAATCAAAAGAAAAGCTGAATGAAAACTATTTCATCCTTTTATTTTGAATAATAAATTGTACTCATATCCGCACAATTTAATTAGATGCAATAAGCTTTTTACAATTTCCGCCAAGCTTAGATATCGTAAACGTAATTTAAACGTCCATATATCTATAGTTACTGTACCGTAACAGTACAATCCCGGTTACTTTGCCTTTACACCCAATAGTAAACAAAATGCTCATTGGTTAAATTATAATAGAATTAAATCTTCCATACAATCCATACAACTTGTAGAGCACTCTCTACCTTCCTTCATGTCATACCTCTTTGACTTTCACCATATGTTATAGGCGTGGTTAAACACATATTATGCATCAAATTGCTATGCTGAGGAATTATTGTATTTAACATTTAGCATTTTCATGGTAAATAGCGTTAATTGCAGGTATGTACATTTAATTGGCATATCAGTTGGATACCTCTCTCTATGTATGTATTATGTACGATGTTATGTAGTTAGGTATGTGAAAAAGAGTCCACAATAATATTGAAAATTATAAGAACATCAAAAGCTAAGTAGCACTATTTAAAATTAGATTAAACTAAATCTTTGTATTGCATGTTGAATCTTAATGAAATTAATTATTTCGAAACTGCATTACATACCTCTGCTAATGCCCAATAGAAGGAATAGAAATAATTTTACTTAAATTTGAATTTTTTCCAATGCTTAAGCTTTTACAAGATCTACGTTTTTAAGTATAAGAGAAAATTCGGAAAATTTAAGCAAACAATATTTTTTTTCTTAAATTTCATAAATATGGTGAATTTAATAGTAGAGCTGTGGCGGTGTCAGCAAAAAAAAATTGCTGAAAATTTTCTCCACTCTATAATTAGGACATTTTCCTAGCCTCACCAAACTTAATGTGCCACTCCATAAAAAAAGATTTTCAACAATTTGGAGCTAATGCCTATACTACTGGTGTTTCCAATCATTTCCAGTGATTTTTCATACTCTGAAATGTCTAAAAATGGCTACAATTCGGCGAAAAAATGTAAATTAATTTTGAAAACTTTACAATAAATAGTAAACAACGAGTTAGACCACAACAAATATATATCATTGGATTCGTACATTCCTCAGCTTTAATTCGCCGCTAGTCTCAAGGCTGAACTGCAAACTTCCGATTTTTAAAAAAATCTTTTAATGATATGATGTTTTTGAATCTGATTTTTTATTGGAATGTCTTCCAATATGGAACGATTGGCCAAATATGTTTTTTTCTCATAGATATTTGATGTAACCTAGCGGAGAGAAGAAAGTTCCCAGTACAACGGTCAATTAGTTTACGAGATATGAATTTTTTTAAGGATTTCAAAATCTAAGGGAAAATTTGGAAAATATAAAAATAAAAATTTGTTGTTTCCCCGAATTTGATGAAAATTTTTTTATCACTTTTTTCCATGCCTTCGAAATTTTCATTTCTCCGAAAAACTTTTAGGGACAAACACAGAAACACAGGATGAAGTATGGATAATTCGTTACAATCATGAATTAAAAGCAATGTACAAGGAGGCGGACATAGTCAAGTATATAAAAATTAGCCGGTGGACGGTGGACAGGTCATGTAGCCAGGATGAATGATAACAGAACAGCGAAAAAAGTTATGAATAGCCACCCAGAAGGAAAAACGACCCACGGTGGGTAAAGAAGAAGTTGACTAGACAATGTATCCAGAGATCCACGAACCCTAGGAATAGCTAACTGAAAGAGAGAAGGCCTAAAGCGAAACAACTGGAAGCGTAAATTGGACGACACCAAGGTGCACAATGGACTGTAGTGCGGTGAAAAGAGAGAGCAAAATGGCTCAATTCTTGTTGGAAAGCGAGCCTAATGATTTTAAGTAACTCTTGGAATAATTCGCTAAAATATTTCCGTGTGAAAATTCGGATCAACAGCTCCAATTATCACATATGTCTATATTTATACGCTTTCCTTTCAAAATTCAGATGCTTTGTGCTCGAAACTTCTTCTAGAACATTAATTGCTTGCATCTTTAATATATTAGATACAGTAAAGTCAAAAGTCTCAATGTTCAAGCTCATTCGAACCACTATGCAATTTCTTCAAATAACATTTATCAACATTTATCATAGAGAATTACACTTTTCTTTCATTAATTTTCATCATTCCCACATTGAACGGAAATTGTATTCCTCATATTGTGTGGCTGTCTTTACATATAATATTACATACAAAATCAATCGACTCAACTTCTTAATAATAATAATAATAATTGTTAATAATAACCTCTCGAATTCCAAGTCAATAAGCCATTTTACAATTACGTCTACGCAATTTGCTTTTACAGACATTAAGTCGCCACTTTATATTAAATACATAATATTTATTACAGCGTTAATATCTGACCATTTAAAGATACTTATGCATCCGTCTGTTTGAAATGCAATAATTCATTCGCCCTAGCATTTATTGTAAATATATACATACATACATACATACATCAGGCATACAGCAGACAATTCCCGAAGCGTCAGTATACTTCTAATTAAAAGGTAGAGAGACAGCGCCTACATAGACATATTTGTGCAATGATTTATAATCTGTCATATATGGATTTCAGTGCTCCAGTCTATGAGTCGTGATGTCAATTCAATGTGTCGGAATTTCAATTTATACTTACGAGTTTTCATTGTATGACAGGCGCTAAGTTGATAAGGTCAATCATTGGATTAAATAGAATTGTTAAAAAGCTCGTTGTTGTGGAATTGTCAATTTTTTTTTTTTCGTTATGATTTAAGTAGAGAATTAGGACTTTTAGTTATCGGATGAAATCGAATGAAGCTTTTCAAGGAAAAATTGAGTTAAATAGTTTATTATAGCTCCTTAACTACGGGACCATTGTTTGGAGAACAATTTTTTACCATTTAGCTCCTTTGAATATCTATTAGAAATTAAATATTTATCCAATCGGCGATCATTAGGGTGGGACATTTCAAAAATAGAAAATATGTTGAAAAACACGATGCCACTTAGAGATTTTTTTAAAATCAGCCGATTAGAGTTTAGCATCCAGACTATATGTAAATTAAAGCTGAGGAACGTAAGAATCCAACGATCCACAGATGTTTTCCTAATTATGACGTTTAGTAATTTTTTGGAATTTTTCAAAATCATTTTTTTTTGTATCGCAAATTAAGACGTTTTTAGGTGTTTTGTTCCGATTTTCCCTAATTTCCCATACATATTCCTGAGATTTTCAATAAAATTTTATTAAAAAATTCGTACCTTCTAAACTATGGGACCATTGTTTGGATATCTATAACTATAAGTATTTGGCCAATCATATGGTGAAACATTTCGATAGAAAATACCTTAAAAATATCATATCAGTAAATGATTTTTTAAAAATGGGAGAATTAAAGCTCAGCCTTAAGATTACTCGCAAATTAAAGCTAAGGCTTTTACGAATTGAACGATATATACTTATATGGGTCAGTCTCGCCGTTTAAATATATATATTTTTAATTTTTTAAAATGAATTTTCATTTTTTGATTGAAATTTAAGCTATTTTCAGACGTTTCATAGTAAATGTGTCAAAATTCGATAATAACATTTACCAATTAATTAAAAACGTCAAGGTAATTAATTTTATGGAATTCCGTGAAAAAAAAATTTCTTTGTTCAGAATTTTCTAATTTTTCCCAAAGATTTTCAATAAAAATTCCCTAAAATATTTATATCTCCTAAACTACGGGATTATTATTCAGAGAACTGTTTTTTGTTCAGTTCTCTAGGGAATAAAAAAAGGGAATAAAATTTTTGTATAATTTCTCTATGGTTTTTAATCATTTTCAATACAAAATTCACTCAATATATAATATTTGTTGTACAGAAGAAATAGATAAGAACAAACTCCTAGAACCTATAATCGTCGTAGCCAATTATTTCTTCCCTACTGGTTTTTATTATATCTTTATGTAGGCGTATTTTAATGGAAAAATGGCTCAATGGATTGAGTGGTTGCCTTCGGAGCAGGAGTTCTCGGCGGTTTAAGTCCGACTAGGGTTGAAACCAGACAAACTTTTTCTCTGCTGTGTTGACTTTAATCTGTGGCCTACCGACCAAATGGCTCAGAGCAATGAGTGGTTGTCTTTGGAGCGGGAGGTCCCGGGTTCAAGTCCGACTGGGGTAAAACATGAAAGTGTTTTTCTCTGGCAGGTTAATTTG
>JANSTT010019017.1:0-12365 GCA_026745375.1 Platyura marginata | reverse complement strand
TACCCCAGTCGGATTTGAACCCGGGACCTCCCGCTCCAAAGGCAACCACTCAATCCACTGAGCCATTTGGTCGGTCGTACTTAAAATTAATTACATAACAACAACAAATGAAAATAAATATAATGACACTCGCCGAAAAAAATGTATTACGTGAGAAATTCTAATTCATCATTCATACCAACGATAATTACTGCAACAATATACAAATTTATGTGGGACATTTATAGTTTTTGCTGCAATACACTGATGAATAGTAGGTCATAGGGAGTGTCCCTCTTTTAATATTTTATTGCAATAATAGTTGAATAGATACATAAAAGTTGAACTTGAACTTCGACGTCCATTAATGATAAAAATTCAATTGAAAAGTGTTGTCAACAAGTCGTCCACATATTAAGAGTAAGTCTACATTGCAATTTTGTTGAATATATTGATGGCAATTAAAAAAATATATCCCATTTTTGGAATTTTATGATTTTGTCTATTTCTATGTACATATTAAAATGTCTTTTTTGAAAATTAGTAAAGATATTTAAATATCTCATTTTGATATAGCTTGGTTTGGTTATTTTCTAAAAAAGAGCTGTAAGAAATGGAATTTACATAGAGAAAAATAATTTTATCAAAACCGTAAACACAGTCAACATCGTCATTGAAAAATGCTATAATAAACGTTGTCTATAGGACTTTTAATATCTCGAGAAATAAGAAATAGGAGAATTTTTTATTATATTAAAAGAGGAATTTATTTATATTAACTATTAATGAATAAAAGTAAATTAAATATTAATGAATAACAAAAAAAATTCATTATTTAACTAAAGTTACAAAAAAAATAAATAAAAATTGAATCTACCTCAATATTACACACCCTTCCCCTACCTTCCCCACGAGCGAGCGATACTTACAACCAACATTTTTATTGCAGTTTCCCATTTAAAAATGTCCAAAACATGGACATTTCACAACAATTTTTGAAAAACAAATCTTCCCCTATATTTATTAGAGTGGAAGAAAAAACGAAAATAATACGTTTATAATAATAATAATAATATGTTATAATAATGCACAGTTATTTTCAAAAAAATTGTTTTTAATTTTTCAAAAAACATAGACATAAACATAAATATAAACTTTTTATGGTATGATATAGCATGTAAATTTAATTTAAAATTTTCGCTCTAACTTTGGAACCTTGAAGGTACTAAATCTAATACTTTGGTACTAAATAGTACTAAATGGGTACTAAATCTGTGCCAAGTTTCAACTTAATCGGAAACATATTAAATTATTGTTTCTGTGATTTCACTGTTTTTATTGTTTCTGAAATTATTGTTTCTGTGAAATTCAATGAACATTTTTTAATATGTAGGAATTACACCAAAAATGATCAAAATTAGAAAAACTAATATTTCTGGTTATTCCATATGTTTAGAAATTTGGCAATGAATCTAATTTCTACTAAAATTTAGTTGTCTTTTGTTCACAATTTGGTTTTCAAACACATTTCAACATTTAAACATTGAGAGTAATTTTTAAAAAATGAACTAAAAAAATTAAGAAAATATCGATTAACCTTTAAAATACGGAGTCTATTATATAAACATAAAGTACGATGTGGGGTCACTAGGGACCCCAACGTAAAAAGCGCATGTCGCTTTTATTATTTAGTATATTATTATTTTTAGTAGTGTTAGTAAATTAAAATTAGATAAATTTATTATTTTCATAGTTACATTACATTAGAAATACAGTAGAACCTCGAAAACTCGAACCCTCGAAACCTCGAAAAGTTGAACACAATTTTTCTTGTATGAAACCTCAAAAACTCCCTCGAAAACTGGAACACAATTAAATTTGTATATTACATAAATGAATTCTCTCTAACAACCAATTTGTGCGAGTAACAATGTCTATTTATAGAAATTTAAAATGGTATTTCTTTAAGTTTCTGTATTTCTGTGAAAAAATCTGCTGCAATATTTTGCACGCATATTGCGAAATTTCATGTTTTTGATTTTGTTATTGTTTGACACACATTTATTACCCACATTTTCTAATATAATGGACAACTTAAAATTATTATGGTGACTATCGACTATTTATATTAAATAAAGCCCTGAAATCAAGCAATTAAATATTTTTGATAATAAGTGCATTGTGATCGAAGAGTTGAAAAAAGGTGTTTGTGTAACCTCCCTAGCGAAAAGGTTTAGTGTTGCAAAATCTACAAACAAAAATAAAGAAAAAATTAAAACTTCGGCATTAAAATGTTCAAAACCGTCCAAGAAAAAATCAATACACCATGGAAAATATCCTGACATGAAGTGGTTTTTGCATAAAAGAACTAAAAACATACCAGTTTCAGGATAAATAATGTTTTAATTATTTGTAGTAAGAGATGAGCAAATTGTCTGTTGATTTACCTCCGTTTTTGCTTACATATTACCTACCCTCGAAAACTCGAACAATTCGAAAACTCAAACAGTGGTAGAATTTTTCCATTCGAGTTTTCGAGGTTCTACTGTAGTTACATTATGTCGATGGTGTTTTATATACAATACCCGCTAACTCATTTTTATGTACGTATTTTAAAGATTAAGATTATACCGAAATGATGAGTCATTTGTAAAGTAAAAGCAAAAGTCAATTCATCTAATGCCCAAATCCACCAACAGTTTAGAAACTAGATACTGTATTTAATTGAATAACCCCAGATGGGGTAGTCGAACCTCAAAACCTTCCTCTCCAAAAATTTTATGCAATTACATCTTCGATATAACAAACGATAACAAATGATTATCAATAAACGAAGGTTACTAAACTACATAATATGTATCGCAAAACATTTAGGTAGGGATATCATATTGTAATTTTTTATAACTATCTATAACAATTTAAAAACTAATTTGTATTAACTGCAAATATGTTTACACGTTTTTATTCAACATCAAACTATGTACATATGTAGGTCTGTGAAATCTTTTCGCATGTTTAGAATAATCGATTCTAATCAAAAATCAGTGTTATTATACATAGTATGAATGTCTACCGCATTGGTAACGTAAAATGTACAAATTGTGCTAAATTCATTAACGTTCAATTATTTAACAAATAAACATCGACTAATTTAATTAGCATTACGATGAACATATCTTTATTAGGATATTTGATGAGAATTGTACTTGTTGCTGTAATTTTTTTTTTGGAATTAGCTATCCCAAGTTAGAAATATAATTTAAAAGAATTTTTTTTGTTAATCATTTCTTCTAATTTAATTTATGAATTAATAATTATTACTACAAATATAAAGTAGTTGATAAATAATTAAACAAATTAATACTATTCTTGGCAAAAATACGTAATATTGACGATGTAATAATTATCGATTCAGAAGATACATTAAAATAAATAAAGGTGCCATATTTGTCAAAAACGCGAGAGTTATGGACATTTGTCAGTATTTATTTATACTGACCAAATGAAATGGAAAATCCCAGATTTAGGACCGACTAGAGAGAGAGAGAATTTACATAATTGTATTTCTTAAATAAGGGCGCTTTGAAACTGAGGTAAGACGCCTTTAAATAACGCAAAAAGTGGAGAATTTGAAGGGTTTTTCCAAATAGAAACAGTGCTGCATTTCTTCATACAAACAGAGTTGGGCATATGTTAATTGAAAAAATGTAACTGGAGATTTATATTTTATTCAATTGGTTCAAGGTGGCTTAAAGTGTAGTCATTCATAAGCTCACTACTCAGACACTCCACTCAAAATAATAAATAATTAAATGATATTTTTAAAAAACCCGAATTGGACACACAATTTAAACAAATGAATGCCACACAAGAGGCCTCATCATTTTCAGTCATTTACACGAAAACTTCAAAAGTTGCTCGCAATTTTCTCGAATACATTTAGAACGAATATTAAAACTTTTTATGCAAAATTGACTAAAAAATTCATCAAAACAATGCAAGCGTCATTTTACCTCGCTTCACTCATCAAAAATTTAAATGCCAAAGGACAACTCAATTGTTACTCATTTACAAGCAGTCTTAGGCAAATGTTTTAATTAAATAATTATTGAATTAATGTTGATAGAAAGTTAACCATGTTAAATACTATAAAGATTTAATAAAATATCTTTAGACTTTTTTAAATATTTATTGACATACAGGTAACCCTCATATAACGATACTACTATAGTATAATGCGTTTTCGCTACAACGCGGTTAATTGCGGACGTCCGTTTTACACCGCGATTGCAGTTTCGTATAACGCGGTCTTGAAATTTCCAAATATTGATTTTTTCGCTTAAAATATTTTTTAAAAAAGAATACATACTTTATACGAAGCTCTATGATTAACTCTACGAGAAGCTAAAATGAAAATATGTAATTATTTGTCTATAACCTGTATCATGTTTTCATGGGTTGCGTTGAGAAATAGTCAAATTAATTGAAAGCCATTCAAACTCAAAAGTGCATTGAAAACCATTCAGGTTCAAATTTGACAATTGAATTTTATTGAAATGAAGTTTTTTTTTAATAATTGAAAAATAATCGTTTTTATTTTATTTGAAACTTAACCCTACTTTTTCTATGGGTCCTTTTGGGTCCGCAATTTGTATAACGCGGCATTTTTTTGGAACCTAACCTCCGCGTTATACGAGAATTACCTGTATTTATGTTTGTTTTTTTGTTATTTATTGTTATATGAAGGAAGTCGCGGAACAAGAATCTGGTCTAAAAAATTTACCAGAAAAATCATTGCACAGAATGATTTCCAAAAAAATATTCGATTGGAAACATAGTGTTGTTAGAGGAGTTCTGGCTATTTTCTAGGAATCTAGATGGGGTTTTATAAGCGAGATAGAGGTGTTTAAGATTTTTCGGTAGCTTTTCACATAAATTTTGAATTACTCATGAGACTTATATGAAAAAACTTTTTATACTGGGTAAAAGACTTTTTGAAAATTACCGTTAATTATGCTTAGTCCAATTTTAAACAAAAGAATCCCGTTGTTGAATTTATTTTTAAACAGAACATAAAGTTTGTAATCAAATTTTAATCAAAAGATTTTAACACCGATGTATGTAAATTTTTTTTATTGTTAATGCAAAAAAAGTTGACATAATCGAGTTCTTTAAAAAAAAATTTAATTTTATTTAAACAGTTTTTTATCATAAACTAACGTTGCTTTGTCTAAATTAAAGGATATTTAATAATCTTTACAATAAGTTCAGTTTCATAAAAATCAATTGGATAGTTCAAAAGTTTTGGGTGAAAAGTTACGTGTGCTACCGAAAAATCTTGGACATCTCTAGCTGTCACCAAACCTAGAAAATAGCCAGTGTTGGGATTTTGTTGAATTTTTCGATAATTTATTACGATTATTTTGACATAAACTAATTACCGATTCGAATTATTCCAATAAGTTTTAAGCTTTATATATTTCATGACAACTCCATCTATCTTAAACGTTTAATTTTTTGACATTTGAAATAACATTTTTTTTGGAATTTGTTTATATTTTTGTGATTAAAATTAAAATTGGTAAAATGGTGATCGTGCCAAATATCGTACATGATATAAGATATTTTTTAAAAGTACAAAATCAATACAACAAATCTGAAAGCAATTCCACTTCATTTACCAGTACTCTTAACTTTTTTGCAAGTGCGAGTTACCAGAGAAGAGTTGGAACAAACTCCATGGCAAATTTGAGTCAAACTATAATCTCAAAATTTATAAGAATTACAAATAATTAAGCAATAACAAAATTCTTTTACAAATAGATTTTAAATTTACACAATTATATTTTATCGCCATCTAAAATATGGTCGATATAAATTGTCGATAAATTAAAAATATCGGATAGCATAAACCGGATGGTTTGTGCGCTTGCTAAAAGATAAAAAAAGCTCTTGTGTGTGGTTTGTTGTAAATAATCGCTATTACTATAAATATTTATCGATAAACATCTACAAAATGGCAGCACAGAACATTTTCGTCTTCTGTAATATCATATTTCTTATTAAAAAATTAAAGATTGTTCGAAAATTACTCAAGTACATAATTCTTTATTATTTCATTGTCTAAATAAAGTACTCACTTTAGTGAAATCATTTACCGTTATCAAATAACTTAAAATAATTTGTTTTATTATTACCTAACTAACTTATCTATCACGAATATAATGGGCTACAGTACAGAAAACTACTGTGTGTCATGTACAATGTATAAGATTAAAATGTTCCGTTATGAAATATTAAAATGATAAATAGCGATAATACCACAAATATTTTAATGGTGAGTATTACAAAAGCTTTGACTTAATTGCACTGTGTGATGATAAGGAAAATATCCCAATTGTTTTTGTAAATAACTAGACCAAACTAATTTTTGATGGTTTCACATAATATAATAAAATTTCTCAAGTATTGTTATGTAGGTAAAATAGTTATTTAGTTAGTGGTTGCGTATAAAAGAAATTTTATAATTAAAAACTTGATAATAAAAATTTTGTATTTTTCATAATTAGAGAACAATCATGGTAAGTTTTTACAAACTACACCTATTTATTTTAAAAATAGAACCAAAAGGAATTTTAACCTAACTACACAATTTTGCGAGACGTACATCGTACACTTCTTTGTGCCACTTGTAAATGTAAGACTTTTTATCGCAACGTAATGTCAACAAAAAATGAAATTTTCATGAATAGATCAAAAAATTCCTCCGTTACGGTAGACAATGACGGTGCAATCAATTTTTCTATCTATGTATATAGGGAAAAAGTTATAGAAAATATAAAATGACCAAAAAGTTCCACGACCTACCGTTATGGCGCTGCAATCAATTTTATATAATTTCTAGGGGTTTTAATGATTTGTTTTCGATTTACTTAACATTTATTTGTTGTACAAAAGAAATAGATAAGGATAAAGTCCTGGATAATAAATAAGTACTCATACGGGTATATTGTAATCGGTGCTGCCAATTATTTCTTCCTTAAGAATGAACTGAATGAAGATTTAGTTGTATACGTAATATAATTGAAATCACTTTTAGTAGCCATTTTTGGGTTTTCTACTTCTTTTTTTTGGACTAAAAGTTTCATAAGTAATTTTCAAAAAAAGGAAATTCTTCACATTGTCCATTTCTTGACAATGCAGACAATTTATATTAAAGTTATTTAAAATTAATCAAAGAGTATTCTTAATATAATTTATTGTTTTTTTTAATTTAAAGGCATTAAAAAGCCATATTTTAAATATGAATAAAAAAAATCCATTTGCAAATCGATAAATTTTTGAATATCATTAAAAATGTGTTAAGCTCATCAAAAAAAAAGTTTCTTAAAAAAAATTGTCGGCATTACAACATATCATAGAAAAAAAATAATTCTTCGGTACTAATTACATTTATTCCGACATATGTACGCACATTGTGATGTACCTTTAAATTTACATTTAAGGTTGGTCAAGCTGTTGTCCAAATATTTGTTTAAATCTCTGTTAAAATATAAATTATATCATATTATGTTTGTCCAGCGATGATCTAATATATAAATATTCTTGGTAAACAAGAGAACAGGTTAATGAACATCAACAAAAAAAAAAAAGTGGCCAAGCCCAATTTAAATGTGATGTGATGGACAGTTCATGTTATCAAGTACAGTACACGTAAAAAATTCATATAATTAAAATTTGTAGATTTGTAGCATTTTTTTTGGTACATTAGGGCGAGTCGAACTCCAACTTTATTCATATCAAAAGATAAACTGTTAAAAATATATATTATTTTTCCTTTTGACAGTTTCAAAATCAAAAAGTCGTTTTATGTCCAAAATTTTAAATACTGTGACTTTAAAAATATTGCTACAGTAAAGGTAGAAAAATCCCCTATGCAAAAGTGGAAAACGTGCGACAAAAGTAAAAATCATTGGGATTCATAAATATCAGGTTATCTTTCGGCGCGGACCAATGTTTATTTTTTTCTACATAAACGACCCAGTCTAATACCTATATTATACGTAATTATGTAAAATAATAATGAGTAATAAACTGTACGGTGTACGTCTAATTATACACATATTGTGGAATCTGTGTTTTTCAAACGTTTTTGGTTAAAATTCAGTGGCGGCTCGTAAAACTATTGATTTCATCATCGTAAGACTATTTAAAAAAAAAACTTGCGTCATTTTGATGGAAGAAAATGAAAAAAAATGTACCGGTTCAACTGTATTTTCGGAGATTTTTTCAAAAGTGACACAATTTTGAACTTTCTTAACCGTTTTAGTGCTGTTGTTGACACTGTGGTGGTGGGGTAGCGCTTTCCGGCACTAAAACGGTTAATATTACCGATAGGATTTTGAAAATTTTGTACTTTTTTTTTTTTTAATTTGAATAGACAGATGATGATGAGATCAATAATTCTCACGCGTCGCCACTGTGCAAAATTACAAAAAGCGTTCTCAGCTCCTCAGAAAATGTAAATAAAAATGGATTTCTTACATGTAACCACAATATTTCTTCTGATAAATTGAAATCACACAAAACACCATAATCCCTCCTCCTACCAAAAAATAGACAGGGTGATTCATTTAATATAGTCCAAACGCACACCGTATGCGTAGATAGATAGTGGAAAAAAATACCACTCACCCTGTGTAATATTTGACCAACAGAATAATCAACTATGGTTTTTAAATAAAGTACATAATGGTGATTTGGATAAAATGTTAGTTCTAGGATTGAAAACGTACACAAAAGCCCCTCACCTTCCTATTCATATCTATATAATATTTGTATAACATTTGTGTGGGAAATTTTAAATTTTAGGCGAATAATTTTGAGCTTGACGTTAGTTTCGTAAATGGAAGACGAAGAAACAATGCGGCACAAGAACTTATACATAGATTACATACAGTTAGTAACTTTCATTTTCGGCCAACGTGAGAAATCTGAAAAATTTACTAATAACTTCAAAAAAGGAATATATTTTTTTTAATGTGATTTTTATTATGATTTATTAATACGAATAGAAACTAAAATAAAAATTATATTTCAAAAATTCGAATTTTTTACTTTAAAAACAATTAATTTAAAAAGAAATAACATTTTATTATGCAACTTTCATCCAAAGCATAAAATAAATTTTAAAAAAATTCATAACCAACTTTAAACTTGATTCTAACGTTTTGTTGGATTTCTATTTCTTTCTATAACGCACTGTAACAAATAAAGTCCAACTATTTCGGCTGTATGTTTGGGATTATTATTTAAATTAAATCGATTTTTCAGCACTATGTTTCAGATTATTTTTAAAAAGGTCCGAATAAACTTTTTTAGTCATTCTGCCCATCAATTAAAACCAAAGTTCCAACTTATCCAGCAGACATACAGACCCAAAACATGACTGATCCACCACATCTATCTATTTCTATATAGATTTTTTTGGTTTTAGCTCTTCATTTGCCTTTCTCATTACTTTCCATTACTGTTTTGCCACTTCCAAATAATATTGATGAAACAAAAATTAATTTATTAGTAAATTTTGCAGATTTCTCACGTTGGCCGACAATCAAAGTTACTAACTGTAATAAATCATTAAACAATTTTAACTTCGCTAAAAAAAGTGCTGAAATATTGGTCCCCTTTAAAAAACCGAATATAATATTGACCATTCACTTTCAACGATACCAAAAACTAAAGTCCTAAGGTTTTTTTTTTACTAATTTTGTGTTTTCACTATTTTTAATTGTCAATATTACGGCCGATTGTATACTTAGGCACGTATGACTCATTGGATTATGGTAAAACTTTGATTTATCTATGATAAAATCTGCATGCTACTGGTGCTATGAAAATAAATAGAAATTTATTCAATAAAAGACTTTCATATACATACATAAGTATTTACATATGTACATACATACATTTATCCCTTATAAAGGCGTGGATACATTCATTTATCGCCAGAATAGAAAATAATTCACCACAAATTTTCGGCATTGAAGTTGGTTGCTTGCATGTCAGCACGTATTTTGTCATATTGTACATATTAATAGGGTTAGAAAATTGTGACAGTTATCATTAAATAGAAAACTCATTGCTAAAAAGGTTCATATTGTAGATCATGGACGATGTGTATATTATATCGGATTGGGGAAATTCATGTCATTCTCATTATGTGCTGCTATAAATTCAATGAGTTTGTTTAGTCAGACAAAATTTTGGGAAATGCAAATTTTGAAACATAAAATTACATGACTTAGTATTGAAAATGCTAGTAAAATGTAACGAAGGTCGTGACAAAACTGTAAAATGAAAGCTTATTATAAATATCATGAAGGGTATACTCCATTCCATAGTATACCATATGAGACCTAGGAATATTATTATATGCTACTCTATAAAGTAAGTATTTTGCTTACAAATGTCAATAAGTCATAAAACTTAAATGTACACATAATTAAAATAAATTATTTTGTCTGTATGAAATTAATTACTAGCTATGTAAGTAATCTTAGGTGACCTAGCACCATACAAGAAAAAATTAAATTTAAATGTGTGATAATATAACTATACTTATTTTATGGTTCTGTAAAAAAGTAGAACGAAATTTCTGTATTGAAAGCTCTATCAATGACTATGTATACTTGAATGTTTGCAGTGCAAAAGCATTTCACTTAAAACCTGTTTAGATAGAGAAAGCGAGTTTGCGCATATAGAGTTGCAGAGGATGCTTGCTTTGAATCATTGATGAAACTATCTACCCTAGAAAATTTATTATTGTATGGAGTAGTATTGCCAACTATTATTATTAATTAATGATAGATTTTTTTATATTATAATAAAAGGTAAGTAAATATAGTTTTAAGAATAAAAAATCAAATTTATTATTAGGTATTTATAAAAATTCTAAATTGTTAAATTTGCTTCATATTTTTGAATAATATAAGAATCATTCTTTTCTATTAATAAAATAATGTTCCTAAGTTTGGCATAATTCCAAAAAAAAAAACACGGGAATTGTCCATTAAAGCTAGAAAAATAAACTTATACCTACTTTGATGTAATAGAATGATTAGTAATATGTCTAACATTTCTGACAATTCATATTTCATATACCAGTAAAAAACAGTGTCTCACTATAAGTAAACCTGTCTTTTAAATGTTTCTTTAATTACTGAAAGAAAATGAAAAATTACGGCGATTAATTGACAGATAAAGTGAATTTGGATTTATTCAAAAAATAAAGAAAAGTTTTTTTTTACCATCCCTGTTTGCAAAATTGGTTATCGACGCTGGTAATAGACTTGATCAATTGGCTTTTAAAAGTAATACTGCGAAATTTAAAAATTAATTCTTTTTACTGAAAATATGTGACTTAATCCCGGGATTATATAAACGTAAATCCAGTAATGGCGGGATAAAATTTTGATTCGCAATCTCGGGATTCCAAGATTACAAATACTAGTAATAACAGCGTTAGTTCATGTTTTTCAAAATCACTTTTTCGGCTATTTGAACTCATTTTGAAACACTATGACGATTTAAAAACATTGTTGAGACCCCACCCGCTATCAGAAAGGTTAAGAAAATTCTAAATTTAAATACATAGGTACTTAATTTGTAACACTTTACATATAATATTTAGAGATTTTAAACGTCTTAACTTGGTTTTTGGTTTTTTTTTTAAAAAATCATACAAAAATAAAAAACATATATAAAAAAAATATGGCTTATATACAATACCCGCTAACTCATTTTTATGTACTTTTCAGGAGACAGTAAAGTAAAGTTGTTTCGTATAGCGTATTGAGTTAGCGGATGGTCAAACATTGCAAACAAAAACGAAATTTTTAAAACAAACTTCTTGTGATAATTTTACCATAGGTTGCGTTGCATAAACATCAATTTTATGCAATTAAAAAAATCGGTAAAAATGAGTTACCGGGTATTGTATATAAACAAAGAGAATTGTTAAATGTACAGTAACGCGCTCATCATCATCATAATCATTTGTAATTTGTATTGTACTTATACACATTTTTATATCGACTAATCAATTAAAAGCTGACAGTCATTTTCAATTTTTAAAACCTATACCTAAATTAAATTATATTGAAGAAAGAAAATGAAAAACATACACTTAATTAGAGATATTCAGGGCTATTCCCGTAAATTGTTGGTAAATTTATCGTCAAGATGTTAAGGCAAAAACACGCACAACGATTTAAGAAACTGTCTTTAGTTAACATTAAATTGGTATTCCGGTAATCGTAAAAGGCGTTGTGATGCGTTGTTGTTATGTGGAATGTAAATTTAATATTAATATTATAACCAATCAC